>JAOTRN010000048.1:11570199-11581458 GCA_028566695.1 Bagroides melapterus
ATGTAGCTCCAGTCAACACAGTGTAGAACTTTGTCTGAGATCATCACTGTTTAACACCCCCTTCACTCTCTCTCTCTCTCTCTTCAGGTAAGCCAGTAATGATTGTAACGGAGTACATGGAGAATGGTTCCTTGGACAGCTTCCTTCGAGTGAGTATGACACGCAGAGTGCAGATAATGAGCTTCCATTATGTATGATCAGACAAATGGCACAAAAGTTTTATCTTAAACTGATTTAAGTACTTGACATTCTCTCTCTCTCTCTCTCTCTCTCTCTCTTTATCTATTCTTCTGTTCCTGTTTTTCTCACATCTTCTTGTCACAGCAAGCACTAAATTCTCTATAGTATTAGGAACAAATTGCACTTTGGTACAAACCCACAGCTCCTATTTGTTGGGTAGAGAACTTACATTGTGACAGAGAGAGGGTTTTTTAGTGATTACTATGCAAACGGATCAGCCGTTATATTTTATTTGGTAGCTAAAGGGGAATTGTCTTAAATAGAGCCTGATGTTCCAAAAGCTTTTAAGTGTCAGTGGTTTACTTGAACTCATCTGCACAATGCCCTAATTCTTTCAGAAAAACACAAACTAGGCATCTACTTGGATGAAAAAAAAACCCCAGATAGTTGGCATGGATTTGCAAATGTAGAGACTTTAACAATCCCTGGTGCCTGCATGCTCAGCCTGGCCAATTAAAACGACTGGGCATGATCTGTCCTTCAAACGACTTCCCCTTACGGTTATGTAAGCACAGCAAAAAGTAAACAGGCAAACAGTCTGCAGAGTATGTGCACCATGCAGACGGATAGCTCTTCTGAAAAAAGTGCTGATAAAAGCACTAATGAGCTCATTAAACGGGACAGATTAACCTTTGTCCACCACAATCTGGCCTTGAGAGTGCTACATCTGACAATATTTAGGAACTTTTTTTGTAGATTTTTCAAGTCGTAGCCATCACAGGACCCATGTTAGGTTGATATTCGTACAAAAAACAGATGTTATTAGTGTAAAAGGATGACATGTTACTCGTACCACAGACAGACATGTTGATATTAGTACAATAAGGTGATCAAACTCCATGTAGATATCCACTGTGCAGTCATCCATCTTGATTATATTATGCTATATTGTACACAGTAGAGGAAAAAGTGATGCCTATTTGCACCTTATTTCATTGAGCATATGGAGAAAAAAAAGCTCACATGCATCTGGATAAAGCAGCTGAAAGAACTTTGCGATTCTGGTTAAATACAGACCCGATGACTGAAATTAGCATAGCATTAAAATAGTGTGAGCAGAGACGTCCTGGTTTTAGCAGGAGCAATCTGAACTGTATTCCATATGTGCCTGCACAGCATCCCAGAAAAGGCAGAACAGTTGCAGCAATTTCCTGTGCATTTCAGCATGGCCTGTACACTATCAAAGAATCTTGACATCTTCCCCAAGAGCCTTTCCTCACCAATGCTTATGTGACTATTATTAAGCCATCCTTTGAACCTCTCTGTACTCCAGTCAGTTCCAGGTGGTCCAGGGTTTGTTTTCATCTAAACTTAGTTTGTATGCAGCACATAAACATAGTTTGTTGCTTTCTCTTAGAAGGCGGTGGATAAATATAGAAAGTGAAAGATGGGGAGAGAGAGAGAAAGAAATACATAAACCTAAGAGAAAAGCATTCATGAAAGGACACGTGGAAGAAGACCAGCTCCCACACCGGCCATCTGTTGAGAGTGCTTGTTTTTAGTAAAGAAGCCTCTTTCTCCAGAGCATGCTGACAAATCAATGCTATCTTGCTTATCCGGTGTGTCTCTCCTCTCATCCTGAAGAGCTTCCTCCCTGGTGTTTATCTCTGAGAGCTGAGCATACCTCTCAGCATAAACCCTTTTCACACATGCCAGTGTAAACAGTGGCAGGCTGCCAGCCAGCTTCTGAAAAACAGATATGAAGCCTCTGATGTAATTGTGTGCGTCTTTCTTGTCTGCAAATTATAATGACTTGTCATGTTCTGAACGAAACCAAGTTTCTATTCACCTGTTCAGACCAAAAAGGGATATAAGGTGCAATAAAGTCATGTTCAGAAATGTCTTCATACATGACCATCTCTACTTCTAGTATTTCTCACATAGTTTTCTTCTTCTTCTTCTTCTTCTTCTTCTTCTTCTTATTATTATTATTATTATTATTATTGTTATTATTATTATTATATGGTCCAGTGATATGAAACACCTCCATTCATCCTCTGTTTCATTCTGTGTCTCTCTCTGTATCAGAAACATGATGCTCAGTTCACGGTGATTCAGCTGGTAGGAATGCTGCGTGGTATAGTGTCAGGTATGAAATACCTCTCCGACATGGGCTATGTGCACAGAGATCTCGCTGCCCGCAACATCTTGGTCAACAGCAACCTGGTGTGCAAGGTGTCTGACTTTGGCTTGTCCAGAGTGCTCGAGGATGATCCAGAGGCAGCCTACACAACTAGAGTGAGTGTTAAGTTCCACAAACTCTAAATTCAAATCACAAGCTGAAGTGAGGTTATCTTATTGTTTGATTTTTGAAATTTTGCAGCAAGAGGTCAGTCACTTCAAGAAGCACTTGAGATTTATTTTGTAATAAACCTAGCTAAACACGCCTAAATCATTCCCTCTGGGATTTCTGCAGTTGCAGTTGGAGAAATTAATACCAAATCAAACTCCACAACTCCAAAACTTGAAATTTTTGAAAATGACCAAAGGTTAACTGCAATCGCCACAATGCCAAAGCCTGCTTCGATTCACATGTGTTGAACATAAGTGCAGTTGTCACAGAAAGTAATTACATTCTGTATGTGTCATCACTGGTAGTTTAATAGAAAAATCCTGTGCTTACAAATTTTGGCCTCAGCTCAACTGCTAAATTCATGTCAGATCCTGAGATTAAAATGCCTTACACTTACTATATTTTCTCAGCCAGCCTCTCAGTAAATAACTGTGAATTAATGACTATATATGTCCATCTGACATACTGTACACCTCAGAAGGCACTCAGCAGCAGAGCAGACAGCCACAGTGTAAATTAATGATGTATTATTTCTGATAAGACTTAACATCACTGCTCTTTCACACCTCAAGCATGTGATTAGTAAAGGGAGTGTAAATTAAAACGTTTTTTATAATTATCAGTGTACCAAGAGTATTTCTTGGATCCCAAGTGGTCTAAAAAAAAAATAGCATTTGTCCTAATGTTGCCCATGAGTCCATGAGTCCAACTCTGGACAATTCTACAGCCGAAAATTACAATCAATGATAAATTCATTCTGTGCCATTGAGATAATCCTGTATAGCTGTTGCCATATCCAAGACTGAGATGTCTCTGGCTTTGCCCAATCTACCTTGTCATATTTAATGTGGTCATTTTCACCTTCAGCCTCTACTAAAGCCAGGGGACAAGAGAGGGTTGACATATGAGATTTTGCACTCATTAGTGGTAATCCCCGCATGCTGATGGAGCTGGGGTTGTGTGAGTGTGCTCAGTGGGGAGACCTGCATGCAAGTGAATTTATTTGCTGAGGACCAGGTGTTTGGATAAAACTGGGCAGGAGTTGTGTTACTTGGCTGTATAGCTGGTTGGCTTTGGCTCCAGCACCATTCTCTTTCTTTCCGCTCCTGCTGCAGCAGTGAGGGCTGATCTCAGTGTAACTCCAGCCTGGGAGCTCAGGCAGAGCTGGGTAAATACAGTTCAGCTCCTCAGGGAGGCGACTTTGCAGATGAAAGCAGCTCAGGCAGCACAGATCAGTGCAGATCAGAGTCCTGTGGTTCAACCTCTCTCTCACTGATGCTTTGCAGCCAGGTTCTGTTCAACAGCAAACAAATGCTAATGCTAGCACAGCAGATATTACATCAGCACCGTAATTTTATTCATTACATGCATAATAGTTTGATATTTCCTCCTTCCTCGTTTAAGTCGTCTTACATGTGGCCTGCTTAAAATGCGTGACTACATTTTAGATAACACAGAGCATACTGATCAGATATTATTTTAACCTTATAATGAATACATTAATGATAGGATGCTCCTCGTGCGTGTTCTTGATTTGTAATAGCCCGGCGTTTAAAACAATTGCATGACTAATGAGATCTTGTCATTCTTCAGGGTGGCAAAATCCCAATCAGGTGGACAGCACCAGAAGCTATCACTTATCGCAAGTTCACTTCAGCCAGCGATGTGTGGAGCTATGGGATTGTGCTGTGGGAAGTCCTGTCCTATGGAGAGAGGCCTTACTGGGAGATGTCCAATCAGGATGTGAGTAGAGCAACATCACTATGGCAGGATAATGAACTTCCTGCTGTGAGAGGAAGTAAAGCATGGCGGGAACAGGTGGCAAACATACCCTGATACTGATCACTTGAATGCTTTCACGCATGCAAAGAAAGCTCACTCAACTGCACAGAGACTTTACTAAAAAAAAAAAAAAGTACCAGGGCTTTTTGATGAGAACAGTGATAATTAAGTCACTTACTATGTCGAAGATAACTGTTGTCTGTATCACATTAGTAGAGCTGCACAGGTTCACAGGTCATGATTTCATTGTTGTTAAGTTACTTCACCTTCCAGTAAAACAGTGTATAAACATTCTCAGTCAGTTCTGAACCTATGAATCAAATGGCATGTGATGTTGCTAGCAGCTTATTTAGCTTCATAGTATTCTTAGATCCTGACCTACCTGCTCTGTAGGATATGTTTTGTTGAGTTGTTATGGATAACTGTGTCTACCAGATGCTGTAAATAGAAATGTAAGATGCCAAAATAGATTTGTGCTAGTGGATGTAAAAAAAAAAGTTGAACATCAGAACATAACAGCATAGTATTGATAGCTTGTCTTTTCCATGCTTTAGGTGATCAAAGCAGTGGATGAAGGCTACCGGCTTCCCCCACCGATGGACTGCCCCGCCCCTTTATATCAGCTTATGTTGGATTGTTGGCAGAAAGACAGAAACAATCGGCCCAAGTTTGAGCAGATTGTCAGCATCCTGGACAAGCTTATACGTAACCCAGGCAGTCTGAAGATCACAGCCAGCACCGCCTCCAGGTAATTGATGGTTCGTCCACCCACAATATCCAGAAGCTCAGCACAGAACATGTGCTTATTGCAAACTGCCACCCACTCCTGTTCTGCTCCGTGTCACATTCTGTTCATCAACATGTAGCTTTCTCATGAAACCTAATGAAAGGAAACAGCTTCTTCCTGCTTTATACTCTCACATCACTCAGGTTTCCACCACCTCCAGCTGGCCACTGGTCATTGTCCTCAACTGTCTTAATGAGGAATCAATATTTGCTGGAAATTATTTTTCGCTGTTTTTGTTGTTGTTGTTGTTGTTAATGGAGCCATTTTGTGTCTGCAGACAGACACAGTGTGCAATAAATAGACTCTTGCTTCCTGCTTGACCTGGTCACTAGGATATGCAGGATGCTGTCTGCCTTGGTTATTAGTTCATAAGTTTCTGTCAAATGTATTCCTACGCAAAGATGATCACGCAGATAAATGTTCACCTTTACACTTCCTATGATTGTAGAAATGGCCTTGCTTAGCCTTTTCTTTTCTGTGTTAAAATAGATCTGAACTTAGTTTACCTGAGTAATATCCTCTTACATTTGTTCATTCGGTGCCAATCTATTAAATGTAACAGGGAGCTATTTAATTATTAATATGCCCAAGCACATAACTGTGACTAATGATGTCTTAAGGAAGTGCAAATATGTGCCAGGGAGTTCACTTGTAATTTTCCTAATTGGTTTTTAACATGGAGAGCCAGGGAGCAATAGACCCAGGTGATTTATTGCTCAGAGGTGCTGAAAAAGTCATTCTACAGTCTCAGCTGCACCCGCTCTCATGCACCTCGTTTATCTACAAGCCCTGTGTGCTAATGGATCAGCAATTCAGCCAGCTTTAACACCCGGCCTCAGGCTCCAAGACCTGACCCTCAGTCACAGGGATGAGTAAAATCCACAGAGCGTGTTACACAGGAAGTGAAACGGAGGCACTCGTCCAGCTCAAAGATGGCTCAGGCACCCTGCTCTCCTTCACAGCAAGAGGTGCATTCCTGTCCGTGATGAAGCTGCCCAGATGTCTCTCCTGCAACGGAGAAGGGCAAGTTCTTCCTCCTCCCTTTTGTCCCCCGAGAGCATTAAAAACTAGATACTACGCAGCCGCAGTTATTTAGAGGTCACTACACCAGTAGGGAAAGGGAGAAAAAAGAAAAAAGATAGAAATAGACAGAGAGGCAATTGTTTACCCCTAGTTTTGTCCCACGTGTCTGATGCACTCACACCGCGAGAAGGCTCAGAGTTGAAGAGCCAGCAGGTTTTGGACACAGGGGTTTTAGGCTATCACTTCCATTTCCAACAACAAAGCTGTTTCTTTTCATGTTTGGCCTTCCCTCTGTGCTGTATGTGTTTTGTTGAGAATTCAGTGTGGTGTCTGAAAATAAACCATCAGATCAAAACACAAAAGAGAAAAAAACAAAACGTTGAGGTCATTCATAGTTTACTGGTATAGTCAGTGGGCTAAGCACAGAGTTTGAGTGATGCATTCACATCAGTAGTCTCTCTCTCTGTATCCTTGAGGAAACTTGTTCTTTGCCAGTTTTCACCTGAGCTCAGAGGCACATCTGTTTACCAACCACAATAACCTGCAATCTAAGATCACGCTTATATTTTATTTTTAAACATAATTAACATTGGAGACATTTACATTATTAAGTTAACTTTTCCCACAATCATGTACTGCATATTTGGTGAAAGGGGGTGTTAAGAGGAAGGATACATTACATAGTTTATTGGACGCAAAGTATAAATAATTTTTGTCATTTTTTTGTGTCTTAACATGTGGAAGATTTTTAGTTTCACCTATGATTTCACCTCCTTGTCTAGTTGCCACAGCTGTTACTGCAGGCCTTTCCGTTGTCTGTCATTAAACAACTGTGTCTAGAGGATAAACTTCCTGATATTATAATTTGCTTATACACATTACTATTAATATCCATCCCCAGCGGAAAAATAATCTCATTTCCTACATTTGATTCTCCTGGTCTCAGTCAGGTTTTCTCTTCTGTTCTTTTGCCTTTTTTTTTAGTAATAATACTCACTGAATTGGTCAGAAACCCATCACAGACCTTTTTCAATTTGAACCGATATCAAAGGCCTTTTGGAATGAAAAGAAAATGTATTATTTATTATTTTCTTCCTCATGTAATCTCAGTGAGTTTCCTTTGCGTCCTTCGCCCTGGTTTGCTCATTAGGGATAGATGTTAGAGATAAATAGTAACTGAATTTTAACCTTTAAACTTTACAATTGATTCTTCTGTTTCTATGTTTCTATAAAGCTGCAACTTATCACATATTCTCCAAACATGTGTTGAAGAAACAGCAAAAATGATATTGTGTAATTGAATAAAACAATAGTGATCTAATTTCTAGTAAAATACAGTAAGATTGTTTAGCTAAATCTGTTTTGTGTTAACATTTTGATTCAATTAGAACGTTTTACAGAATGTTTAAATAGAGCTAAATTAAAAAGGCTCAGCATGCCAAGGTAATGATAAACCATCTCATATTTATGTGTTTGTAAATAGAATCTGGATTATTTTTATAGTAATGTAATTGATTGTGTCTTAACGGTTCCATTGAATTATTCACTTATTGGACAGTTTTTCCCCGGTACATGTGCTTCTGATACACACACAACCAGTAGAATCAAGCACGAGGAGAAATAGTCAGATGGTGATACTGTAAAATAAATTTCCCTCCATGGATTGGATTTCATCAGGGAATGTTTGCCATAACATGGATGGAGGAGAACAGTTTGGCATCTCCACAGGTATTTCCTTACGGAGACCATTCAGGCACGCATGAGCTCTCTGTTTTTGCACTATTCAACATGCACTTTTATGAGCTTCTCATTTGGACTTTGTTCAAATAAATGATTATGTTCACTGCTGGAAAACTAGAGAAATGGATTGTGTAGTGGTGGGGAAATAATCTCTGCTACAGTGGATAGGACTAGGTAAAGAACCACATTGCTTTTTCTTTTGTTCAGTATTATTTCAGCACATTATGATCATTTTTCCAATAACAGCATGTCTTAAAATGTTTTATTATTAGACCAGAATAAATACATGTCATACTTTCTATCCATTTATAGTTATATTTCATGTTCTGGAAGTCTCTGAAACATAGTTCCTCTCATCATTCACATTATAACAGCTACAAAGCTTTAAGCAGTCATTCCTTCATCAGTCTCTTAAAGCTCTCTGTCCACAAAATGAATTTTCGAGGAAAACTTCAGCAAATCAATGATTACATACATTTTTTAACAATCTGTTCATCTGGACCTTCCGCCTCACAAGTACCATGGAAAGTTAATATAGAAATGATAACAACACATGATCTAAACCTTGTTGTTGGCACTGCTGTTAAAGTGGTGGTGTTATAAAAAATTAATCAACACCTTCCTACAAACCAAACTGGAGGAATAATAACAACAAACAAAATATTAACAGTTTTCACGTTCGTTGTCTTTGTCTTCCAGGCCAGTCAATCAGCTCCGGACCAGCACAGACATCACCTCATTCAGCACTGTGGGCCACTGGCTGGAGAGTGCAAGGACTCTACCCTGTAAAGAGGCCTTCAGTGGAGTCAGCTACAGCTCTTGTGATACACTACCCAAGACCTTTGCAGAGTAAGACTGCCTTCCTCTCACTGTATTCCTTCACATACACATGTTCAGGTTCGGGTGGGAAACCATATAATCGTGTGTCTGGTACAGATGTATAACACATAAAGTGATTTGTGATGACTTGAGTGCAGTATACACATCAGACCTTAGAAATGTTTGATTACTTAAGCATCTCCTTCCTCTCAGCTGCAACAGCTACAGTATGTTTTTTTTCCCAGTGACAAACCAGCAGACGTATAGAAACCTTTTTACACGACTGTCACATAGAGGCAAGATAGAAACAAGTCAGACAGGCAGCACGAGTGTGGTCCCTTTTATGTGTGGACTGGACGCTGTGACCACCCAAACCACTCAACACAATAAAGGCCTTATTTACAAAGCTCTTCCAATTAAAATATCAATCCCAGCTTTGGTTCACATGTTTGCTTCTACTTCTGGGGGGAAAAGAATTGTAGTAGCTGGCAAAAAACTTTCTCGTAGCCCAAATAACATCTGTACAGACACTTTCCCCCCTTCGACTGATAAGGTATTTGAAAGAGTAAATAACGTGACATTCATAATCAACATGATCAAAGCCTCGGTCCTGGAGCAGTGGTTTTCTTGTTCTCTGGAGGAAATAGCTAACCAGCAAGAGATCAGCCTGTGAGAATGCTTTATGTGTGTATTTGGCTTAGAGGGCTGGGTAAATAATTATATGCAAATAGATTTTCTCTCCCATATCCATGACCCAGAATAAGACAGCTTAAAATGCAGATGTTTTCTCATGACTTGGGCTTGTAGTTGGAGACAATAGAAGTTGAGCTTTAAATGACAATTATGATGAAATACTCTTTAAAAGGCTCTGATAATATAATATTTTGTACAGTACATTGCAACAAATCCTCTGAAGCAGTAACCTGTTAGTTCGCTACCCTGCTAAACCTCTGCTTAGAACTTTGGACTTGAGTACTGGACACTGTTTATCCTGAAATTGTGATATTTGGGTTTTAGCAGTAACAGCATGCTGTCAACTAAACAAAAAGACAAAAATCTATTTTCCATGTCAACTACACTACTCTGGAAAAGTGGCAGTAATTGTTACCATGTGAATATTGTTAGATTCTTCAGTTTGAGAGGCTTACACATGTTTATCTGAATGCATATTGTATCAAGTAAGAGCTGATTATAGCAATCGTCACTATAAGAGTGCAGCATCAGGGTGCACTGGATATTACTCTTATATTATCAGCCACAACTGATACAAGATTTTTGAAAAACTTTCTCAAAATAAATGACTTCAGTATAGTTTAAGAAATGTTTTTGTGGGCTATCCTGCTCAAGTTGTAACAAATCTTAAAATTAATAACATTTGAAAATCCAAATTTGAATAGATGAATAAAACTTGAATAATGTATGGGGTTTTAAAGTAAAGCAAAAGGCTTGAACCCAAAACTTGTAGGCCTAAATATGTCAACCTACAGCATTTGCACATTTAGAATAACTCTAGTTTTTAGGACCACCAGCACCAGCTGTGTTCCACTTGAGCAGGCCAAAATATTTAGATTCATTGTTTTAAAAGAAGTTTTTCAAAGAATGTGTTCTTTCACCCTCTGCTTTCTTTCTTTGAGCACTGGTGATGATATGAATACCTCTATGATAGATAACAGTCATTTTTGCTACTTTGCAGATACAATAATGTCTAAATACTTACACTAAGGATATAACACTGAAAAAAAAATATGTTGCCAACGTATTAAGATGTATCATATATTTATTTTTATATGAACCATAATCATGAGAAGGCTTCTGAAATAATAAATTAAGCCTCCATCACCAAAGGAAATGCTTCAGTGTCCTGACAGTACTATTTCTGTAAAAAAGGAAAGATGTTCATATCAAAAATATATAAAGATAAAGATTGTCTGTCTGTCTGTCTGTAACTTCGGTCATTTATGATACAAGTGAATCAGTTTAATAATTCTAGTGCAGAATAATCTGTATTGAATTTTTAAATTAATCATTTTTTCCTGCAATGATGTTTTCATCATATGGCTCTTGGCTATCAGTGAACAGTCGATGTTTTTCATCTTTTTTTGTGCTAACAATGTAGTTTATCAGCCAGGTTAGCATTGCAGAGAGCATGTGCATTTCTATGTCATTTTTCAGTGTTTTGGTTTAATTACTCAAGCATGGAATTGTTGATTGCTGATCCAAATTAATGTTTGGTCAGTAATCAGATATAATCACAGCTAGTAAATATACTGTAGCAGTCACTTTAAAGGTTTGCTTTGTCCATAGAATCAGCCTGGCTGAGGTCAGGCCTGCAGCCACTTGTCCTGAGTGGGAGCCATCCATGGGAATTACGACACTTTAGGCTTTACAGCGTGGACGGTGGGTTTGGATCGTGGTTTTCTGTGTGCTGGCTATCTTCTAAAACCTCTGTTTACAAGACTATACAAGATACTGACTGCACATGCTAAAAGACACAGCTAATTAACAGTACTATTCTAACCTAGACAAGCTTGTACTAATACGCTTCGATAAAGTTCAACATAACAAATCTGTGAGA
>JAOTRN010000048.1:11581558-11591761 GCA_028566695.1 Bagroides melapterus
ATTAATGCAGAAAAGGGAACGCCGTTTTCTCCCAATGCTGCACTAATTTGTTAATGTCACAATGTTTTAAACAAGTGTTTCAGGATGAAACTAAAAATAACATTAACAAAGAAAACACTAGTCTAAGTTCAACTGTGATGCATGGAATGAGTCATTTATAACATGCCTGGTGGATCTGCAGCCTCTGTTCTCTTACATAGTGCATGCGACTATAAAGGTGCTGTGTTTCTCCTCCCAAATTTCAACTCTGAGCAATGGAAGCGTGTTTCTGTTTCTGTTTTTATAACAGAATCCTGGAATCAGATTTTTTTTTTACTGTCTAAAGTCTTTCACAGGATCTTCCTCAGCCAGCTAAGTTCAGTTCATTGGTCCGCTGCAATATTCCTAACTCTGTGATTGACTTGTCATTCAGTGAATATTGTACAACTTATACTCTTTTTTTCCTCTCGTTCATCTCCCAGGGACTTCAAGAAGGTCGGTGTAACATTTGTTGGACCTCAGAAGAAGATCGTGAGCAGTATCAAAGCACTTGAAACACACTCAAAAAACGGCCCGGTTCCTGTCTAAAAAGTGAATGAAAAATAAAACGAAATAAAAGGATGGACAAAACAGAGAGAAATTCAGGAGACTGCTGCTGCATTTGGTTTTAAAAGACATCGTTTTTGAATATGAGTAAAAGCATAAACAACAATGTAAGCATATCAGGGCACAGGAAAGCAACACTCCTGGAGAATGGCTGTTGTTCCAGCATCTAATCATGTTGCTCAGGCAGAAATTGTGCCTCATGGCCTGTTAATGGTTTGCTTTATGCAATAAAGAGGAATAAAAAGCAGGTGGGGCTTCTCTGCAAAAAAACTAAGCTCTGGGGCAGGACTCTAGCTCCCATAAGCCCTCCACAGGTCAGCAGAGCACTGTTTGAAGAGTAAGGTGGAGCTATCAGGAACTTGGAAGTGTCTCCTCTGTGCAGATACAACTAACAGCCACTAACTTAACACAAGACAAGAGGGTAATAAAATGCAAAAACTTTGTGATGCAGCCACCCTTTTGGAGAGAAAGAACTTAAGGCCTGTTCCATCCACACACCTCACTGGTTTTCTGTCCTGTTGGATGGGGAATGTCTTAGCTAGCTGAAGAGAAGAACCCCTGCCAATACATGAGATGCCTTTAATTTCAAGATTTCACGAGAGAACCAGAGAGTTGGTGAAAGGAATCCAGTAAACTACAGTGCAGTTGGCCAAGAAACCATGAATGTCCAGTAAAGGCAAATTGTTATTTCAGTCATTTCTGATTGTTTTTTTTTTTTTCTGTGGATGTGACACATTGATCAGAACATAATTACATAATTACTTATTACAAAATTCTAAAATATGGATCATCAATAAGATACTATGTATGTACTCCTTTATTGTGCTCTTTATGCCACTTAAAGCAGACACTTTATTTTTGGTGTTGAAAAAACCTGTAACTGAACAATTGCATTAAACAAAAGTGAATATGTGAATTTGTGAGCTACTTGAAAAAAAAAAAAATCAATGCAATTGTAAAGTCAATCCCTAGCTGTATATCCATAATCTGGCTTCCTTCTGAGCAACATTCAGAGATCAATCAGAGGACTAGTTTGGAATGTGGTGAAAAATGATGAGTACATGTGTAGACATCTGTATCAGTCCTAGAGAGAGAAGGTCAGAGAACATAAGTGTAGTAGGGCATTGGATGTGTTAGATGTGACAGGAAAGAAGGACCTCATTGAGGAGCAAAGTGTATCATTTCCTGCTGTAATATTACGTAAACTTTCAAACGGCACTAATATATTTGAGGGAACTTACTTTAGGGACACTGTCCAGTAATATGTCCTTACTGCAAAAGCTCAGGATGCACAGCCCTCATTCAATTTTAGCTCGTAAAAGAGAGAACAGAAATAAATACCATGCAACCGACTACTTCAGACTGATGTTCTGTACCATTTGATCATCAGTGAGTTTTTGGTACAGAAGCAGAAATGATCTTATAGGGAAGAGAACGCATCATGCTTCAAAAGGGTTCGATTATGTGTCTTGACATGGTTTATTCAGATCACAAATTATCTCGAGAATATACAGTGACTATCTCAAAAATAATAGAAACATTTAGAGCTTCCTTTTCAACCCTTCAGTCTGCCTGTAAATGTTGCAGCTCCCTCAGCTCTCAGCATGTACATATGTAAACACACCCTGTAATAACAGCACTGGTAAACGCACCCGGCCATCCTTTTGTACAAATGTTTGTATGTATAAGAGAATGAAAGAAAATCTGTTCAAACTGTAAAAAAAAAAAAAAAAAAAAAATAAGCAAATTTTCATTTGTATTATATTTTATGCTTTTTTTTGTATCTTTTTTTTACTTTACAAATTTAAAAAAAAAAATCAACAGTAATGATCTATTTATTTGATAACAAACAGTATATCGTGCTAATTTGAGTGTTTCTTTTTTTTTGTTTTGTAGCATACAGTAAGTTATGACATGGTTATGTGATGACATTATCAGTGTTGTGCGTTTTACTTCAAGAAACATGACCTCTAGAGAGCAATACTGTTTTATTCCCCACCCTGTCCTCCTCGACTCTTTCTTTAGAGTGGTTTGTATGTGTGTGTATGAGGATATAAGTGGGTGTGCAAATGTAGATGGCCTTGTCTACTAATGTAAAATGATTTGTAGTGGAAACATTTATATTTTTATAATAAACTGTGTAAAAAATATTTTCTAAAGAATGAATGCAGAGAGGATTGTGTCATGGTGATTTTTCCTTGACCGATCTCCTGTTCCACTGACCGTAGTGACGATGCTTTGGGGCAAACTTCCTAATAATCCCTTTAGTCACCATCTTTTGCTACTCAGTCAGGCAACAGGTCAGGCAACAGGAGTTACACTGCAACGTAATGTTACAGCCCAAGCGGAAAGTTCCTGCAGATTCTATCATCTGTTATAGCTACAGAATCAGTAATGCTACAGCAGGAAGCCAGTTACTCTATGGAAGAAGCCATATGTTTACCCACAAACTCACATAACTGAATAAGTTTGAAATTTGTTTTCCACATTGCAAAATTGCTTATCTAGTGATCTGAATATGCGTTACGTCTGTTGTAAAAACCGATCTGCTCATTCATAAGTGATTTGTGCTTTGAGATTGGTCAGAAAATTCTCGCCCACAGCCGGAAATTATAACGAGATACGCCCTTCTACTTGTGAATGATAGTCAAATCTATAAACAAGCATCCTATTGTGTTGTTGTTTCATATAATTATGCATCATCCATGTGGTTCCCATTTACCAGATCTCTAGTGTCCTAAGAACATAACAAATAGTCAATATAGGTCATGTTACAACACATTTTCAATAAACAAATACTTATTCTTCCATACATACTTAGACCCTGGGTTTATTGTGTGATTTAGTTTTTTTATGTTTTTTTTTTAAGTTTTCCAGAGCCATCAAACTCAACAGCTTGTGATATGAGTGATGGGAAATCTGCTCTGCCCCGAAAGCATGAGACAGAACAGATGTGAAGGGCCAGATGTGCTGGAGGTTGACAGTCCCTGGAAAAGGAGAGATCAGGGTGAGATCAGGGTGAGAAGCAATGCAGAGAGTGTGTGGGATGCTGCTCTGCTAGTACTGCAGGTGATGTAATGCCCACCATTGCTCCTCCAATGCTCCTGTGTGCTAAGAGATATGACATGAGATGTAAAGCATCAAGACAAGCAGACGTGCACGTAACAAAACCGCAGGAGCGTAGTGAAGGATAATGTTTACTTTCTGTGAGCAATAGCTTCCTTGTAGCACCTTTTGTGGAATAGGGTGAATGATGGAAATAGGGAATTTTATGTAGACAATGATGGGGACATGACTCTGCTATGAATCACTCAAGATGGTTTGACACTGATAGCATACACAATCATACATAGCAACTGCTAAACTGCTTAAGATCAGATAAATATGATTGCTTAATCTTTTTTTTAAAGACACCCAGAGACACATCAGTCTTCTTCATCCAGCCTTTAAAAAGTCTCCAGCTGTTTGCAGCTGCAGCATGAAGCAGAACAACACCTTGCAAAGCCATAAACAGCCTTGATACTAGCGGCTTAAACTGAGGGCACGATATCTGCCAACTTCACTTCCTGAAAAGGGGTCATGGGTCAGCAATAAAGCTGGAGATGGCATGTGTTAATTCCAGCTCTGCGTTTGTCCCTAAAGATGGAAGAGTCTTCATTTAAAATCTCATTGCTACAACCTTTGTGCCTTTTTTAATCAAGTGCCTTCTGAAGGTTAATGAACTAGATATAAATGGGGCATTTAATCTGTCCACTAATGAATTAGACTGAATGCCACAAGGCTGAAGTAACTTTGTCACTGTGTGTGTGTGTTTGTGTGTGTGTGTGTGTGTGTGTGTGTGGTGTTGATGATGACTGAACCGTATGGAAAGGCTGGAGTCTCTGTAGTACATTTTACGGGGACTGGCTCGTCAATCTTTCTGTAACCAAGGGAAAAGTCAATAGCATTTCAAGTAGGAAGCAGGTCATGGGATTAAACACGTTCCTCTGTTCCTGTTTGTATAACAAATGACCTGTCAGATGCAAGAGGGAACTTCATCACCATAACTGCCTGACTATGATGTTCTTCCCTCCATGGATCAAGGAAGATAACATCCTTTGTCCCTATTTCTCATTTATATAATTTTTAAAGACTTAACATTGCAGCTTTGGTATAAGAATGAAACAAAATAATTGTATTTTTTATATTTTAGAATTTATGTTTTTTAATTAAGCATGTTCAAATAAGAAGCATTGCAATTTCTGACTTTTGCACACATGGTAGATTGTTGCAAGCTAATGCAGTTATACTTTATTGTCTGAAGTGGGACAAGTGAAAACCACTCAAGTACACTGACTAGTTTCCAAACATTTACTATGCATGAAATATAGTCGCTTCCATTTCCAAAGCTGAAATCAGACATCATGCAGCTCTGACAATGTAGGCTTCATTACATCATGGCCATTGGCTTTGCTCTTGTTATGATCGAGGCGAAGCTGAGTCACTATAATACATCATTGCATGTGTACTTAAATGTGGCAAGTACTCAGTTAACATCTTGTTGTGTTTGTCTTAATTGTGGGTCTGTTTAAATCATAAAGCTAAGCAGCACAGGCCAGAACAGATGGAGCTAAGGCGCCTGTGTTTAGTGCCTTTACTCTCAGATAAAAGCAGTGTATGATGTGCTGTCATGGATTCTGCACTCACAGCTTGAGTATGTCTCTTCATACATGCATTTGATTATATTATTTCATTAGTGCGGACCTTGGCGCTAGAGAGCTCGCAAAGCCTGAGTGTCAAACGTGGTCCCTCGTGCTGCGTATGCACACTCTGATCCCATATTGGGTATGTATTTCATATAGCACTGTCACAGATCAAAAGCAGTTAAATGGACCATTTTAATGATTTACAGACTTCTAACTGCTTTTGTCTTTGTTTGTGCCTTTTATAGTGTGGGCCCCTGCTGCATACTCGTTACTGACTACTGTCGCTATTATCATCTTCCTCTAGCTATAAATGAGATGCCTTGAAGTGCACTTAATCTTGTCATTGCTTTTTCTATCAAACATACAGTTCATATACATGTTAGCACCTTTTTTTTTTTTTTCCTCAAGCTCTTAAAACGATTTATGCTCAGTCTTTCCTTTGATAGTTTTGAGTAGACACCTGTACTCTTGATTTTTTTCCTTTTCTGTTTACTAAATGGAGGAAATTCATTTAAAGGTCATATTACAGTGAAGTGTAAACATTGTCAGAGCGGATCAGGCTGCTTGGTACAGAGGGGGTAACATCTGGACACTCGAGGGGGATGGGGAGGATGGGGCTCCCTACGGGCTGCACTGTGCACCAGACAAAGAAGCCACAGAGCTGCTTGGAAGGAGCATGCTGGGAGGGGAACCCACAAGAGCACAGGCTTTACCCAGGCTGAGAGGAAGCTGGAAGAATCTGCCATAACTCACTTATAAAACAACATGAGTCTGTAGCTGCTTTGACCTCAGGCCCACAGGCAGTGCAGTACTAGCAGCCTTTGCTCAATTCCTGCATTTAGAGAGGGGCTGCTTTTCTTTTATGTTTACTTTGAGAGCTTGATGGCTTCCAAATCCACAAATCTTAAAATTGCAGGAATGCAGTTGTTTTTTTGTTCTAATTTAGTTCCTCTCATTAGCTGGGCTTTGCCCCTCCTTCAGCGTGCAGAATGTTTCCATACAGTTCAGACATGACTAATCCTTTCCGCCCTTCCATCATGAAATTTAGCACAACCTCAAAAATACTAATTCCATGGGTATTATGCTTCTCTATCCCCACTTCTGGACTGATTTCAAATGAGGCATTTTATATTTCTCTACAAATGCATTATGTCTCATATTCAAGAAAGAATTATTATTTAAAGATAATGTAGAGTACATTGATACATTGGTCACATAAAACTTAAATTCATCCATCTGCTTTTCTCTTATCTGGATCAATTGTTATTAGTATTTAAAAAAGAAAAATTGGATGGTAAAAACTAAATTATTTAATTTAGTCTAACAATAGGGCTAATCTGTGACCCCCAGAACAAATCCCTCCTGTTTCAGCTTTAGAGAAAAGAAGGAAATACTCAAAACAATAAGTAAATGCTCTGTAATAATAAAAGCTCTGCATAAAATTTAATGGAAACGACGGGTTACTTATTCACATGTGCACCCAGGGATGCAACAAATTTTAGTGATAACGCACCAATTCACAAATCATAAATCACTTAGCATGCTATTGTTCATTAAATGGAACATGTTTCCCCAATTAGGAGTTGTCACAACAGGGCCTCCTCATTCAGAGTGCAGCGCCGCACAAAGGCCTCCCGTCGGGAAGAGTGGATGTTTTTTTCTCTTCTTGCTTTGTTGTTCTGCAGCACCAAGGTAAAACTATTTATTCCCCTCTTAATTCTGCATGACATTTACAATCACCAGCTCTTTCCATTCTGGCTGTGACTCGTTTACAAGCGCTGTTGATTGTCAAACAGTGTTAGAAGTGTTCAGATCACAGGGTCCTCTGTAAGGACAGTGCATGTGGCCTTTTACAAGCATGTAGTGGCATTCAGGCAGGATGCAGCTCGTTTCTAATCAAGACGAATGATAAACTGCATCGTAGTTTTGTATTAATATTAAGGGCAGAGACACGACATGCCAAATGACTTTATTTTTCCTCTTTCAGGAGCCGTTAAAATAATTAACCTCATTAAGACTGAAGCAGCCGTGAAACTGTTTTCAATTGGTGTCAAGATGCTGCATTATTACCTTTATGTTAATCTGTTCAAATTTAAATGTGAAAATAATGAAGCTCATGATGATAATTATGATAATGTAAAAATATACGTAGGAGAACAGGAAATGAAACAACATCATTTACATATTTATATTTAGGCACAAGAACACAGTCAGATTTTTCTTCCATGACTCAGCTAAGCCTTATGTGAATTGAAGTGTTCCTCGTGGATAATCCTGGGATTATTTCAGCAGACGATTCTCAGCAAAGAGAGCTTTGCTGCTTAATTTACCTTGAAAAGGAGGTACGGCTATTACAGTGCTCATTATGTGATGGTCCACTAACACTTCATCTTATGGAAAATGTTGGCGTGAGTGTTCGCTGGGTCCACTCAGCTAAAACAATTCCACTTTTTTTTTTTTTTAGGTTTTTTTGGTGGGATGCCATGTCTCTCCTCTGCCCATTCCTTCTGTGTGCGCATGTGATATAGTATATATATACACTTCACAGAATGAGCTCCACTCTATAAAAATAGGTTCTGTAGGCCTGTTTTTAATATAGTCTGACACACAATAGAAATAAACTGTTTTAGTAATAGGAACATGATCTTAATTCAAGTTGATTCAGAGCATTTTATCAGACATGAGACATCTGATGAATGAAGGCATTTATAACTTGTGAGTGGTTTGGCTATTTTACAACTTATCATTATATAGACTCTGGTTTTTTTTATTGACAGAGTGTTTATGATGTGGGTTAAACACACCTGACCGGTCGAATAATAATAAAAAAAATGCCTCCAGAAGTTTCAAGGTCTGTTATAAATATATCAGATGTAAATAGTTTTGTTCCGTTCATATTTATAGTTCATGATTGCTTAAACATGCAGTCAAATTTTCTGTCAAACAAACTTTCCATCTATATGAAGAGTCTCTGACTGGATTATTCAAACGGAATCATAGTTTGTTGACTCATAATAGTATTTATAGTTTATATATTCCTTATGCTCTTAATATTTCTGTACTTAGCTTGATCTTACCTGTGCTTTTTCTTATCAATCAGAGATTATAAGCAAAGGTGACTGTATATTTAGCTGAAATTCATTCCAATTGAATTTAAGATGTAACCAATCTGATCTGGCAATGACTTTAATTCATAATGTATTATTGGTTTAGAGCATGGATTTCAGCTCAAAAGCACATCTGAGCCTCTTTACACAGCTAGCCTGAAACACGGGTCCATTTTAATGCTTTATTCATGCAAAAATGTAAACAAGTCAAATGATCTGTACAGCAGGTATTGATTGTGTAATCATATCCTCTGTTTGTCAAGTCAGTGTAACTAATCATAAAACTGGATCCAGAAGTTTGCACTCTGTTTATTGAATCCATTTGCATGTAAACGCACACCTCTTATCGGTACCTGCATGTCTTTCTTAATAAAATTCTCAGTGCATTACATTTTTGTTTCTCTTCAGTCCACCATTTAGAGTTTATCTACTTGATCTTATTAAGGGCCAGTTGAATCCTTTCCACTGCACAGTTATTCAGCTTGGAAGATGGAGGAAAGTCATAGCCAATTCATCCTTGGTGTGAATTTACATTTGGAACATGAGCCTGAGCTTAGTAGGACTTTGACAGAGAGAGAGCGAGAGCTCTGGTTACTTCACCACAAATCCTGCAGTATGCATTAACTTCCAGCTTTAAGCTATTACAAGCTAAATAGAACTCCAGCGTCCTCTCATCTTTGGACCACCCTGGTTTTCAGCAAGTGATTCCGAAGGTCAGATGATGGAGGGCTTTCTCAGAGGTGTTGTCGGACTGATTATATTCCAGCATGAGGATGTGTGAGCACCCACATATCTGCTCTCTTTCACACATGGTAAGATGAGAGGGAGAGGTGGCAGCCAGTGCCATGAATCACAGCTGAGACACAGGACAACATGTCCCAGAAGCCATTCCATAAGCCCAGGGTTTCTGCACATGCACTCTCTCCTTAGGATTTATTCCAATAAGACAAGTCAACATTGATATTCAGGGTTTCTTTCTGTCATTAATCAATTCATCAATTAAACATTTTGTGACTGATTGATCACTACTGACCAATTCAAGTGAAAGAAATGATTGACTTTTTTTTAAATTATTTAATTCATTTTTTGTCATTAAATTGAGCAAAATTACACTTGGACATGGGGCAGACTAATTACTGTTCTGCTGCTAAACTCATACAGATTTGTTCTTTCCATATTTTCACCATGGAGTTACAGCTACTTGTCAAAGTTGGCCTAATTCTGCAATGGACAAAAATGTTACGAACATCTGCTTTGTCCTGAAAAGTTTCTAAGATTCTGGTGTAAGTAAGTCAGAGTGAGAAAAGTCAGACAAGTAAATGATTGAAAGAATTGGTGCTGCATTGTGTTTCTTCTTTTTCGATGCATCAGCAGTGCTGCATGTAACACGTTATGAATGTATTTTACTGACTTTTATAGTACCAAAGCCAGATATGTTTCCTCTGGTGACACCAATAAGTTGAGTCTTATATTTCTGTTTTTTTGTTTGTCTCAGTCTGCATCTTCTGCTTTTAAAGTTTCAATAAATGCCTCATAGTCTTGATAGATTGTGAATGGATCTAAATATCTGAGCATTAAATCTACAGTGCATGGAATTTTTCATTAAAAATAAGATTATTGTGTTAGGGAAGAAAAACTGTGAATTGACCCTGATTGTACAATAACAACAACAACAACAACAACAACAACAACAACAACAACAACAACAATAATAATAAGAAGAAGAAGAAGAAGAAGAAGAAGAAGAAGAATTCCCAGTCAAAGTTAGGTCAGGGATGTGAACTAGAAGCTCAAATGCCATCATGCCCAAACATCATGCATGAAAG
>JAOTRN010000048.1:11598052-11612335 GCA_028566695.1 Bagroides melapterus
GTGATAGTGGTGCTATTAAGAAGTGGATTATGTTGGGTAAGTGCCCACTGAAAGCCCAGGTACCAAATGCACGGCCTGCCAGTGCATGACATTATATCTGAAATATATGTCAATATGTCACATGTCAAATCAAGGCAAAATGACACTCTGAGAAAATCCACCAGATCTTAGGGTAAACTGTGTAGATGGTCAGTGTCTTGACTGAGTGGCCAGAGAGCTGGATTATACTTTATACCCAGTCCATACTGGCAGAAAAACTTACATCAACCTATACAGGTTCAAACAGTCATGACCAGTGTCAGTACAGCTGAGTATACAACGTTGATTAGGAAGTAAGAGCACATAAAAGCAGAGTGTAAGTCAATATCTACCTATAAACATGATTAGTGACAGAGAACTGCCTAAGAAAAAGATGTTTGCTTACACAGATGTTTAAAACAGATTAGAATACAATGCTGCAGAGGAAACAAAGGAAGACCCAAAGAATGATAATCTAATCAGTGTAATCAAGGTTCACTTGTACAATGGACCAAAACAAACAGCAAGCAAATGTAGACTATAGTTTAAATATTAGATTAAAGTTCTCTCATCAGTTCAAACGTACATTTAAACTCATACGATTAAAATGAATTACCTTCCCTTCAGACGTGGTAAAGTTCTGTTCATAAAATAAACATTTAACATGAGGAAGCAATCTGACTATACTATTTTCATCTTGTCACATTTCTACACTGAAGGTAAATTATGATAGCAAAGAAAAAAAGCTTAATTATTCTCCCTTACTTATCATTGGCAGAAATCCTACTGAGCCTATCCTTTGTAGAAATGAAAGTGCTGAAGCCAAGCAGGGCGTTCACGTGGGAATATTGTTAGTCTAACAAAAGGTAGATGTTATCTGAACCGTATATCTGCTTTCAGCTTTTAGGTAAAGCATTGCTGCTGTTAGTCAAAATGATTCAGTTTACACTTGTGATTCTCTAGAGCGCTAACATAACACTGCAGCATGTGAGGTGTTTGGATGGTGGTCATTGGATTGATAATGACTTGAGGGAAGTCTGAGACTCTGCTTGTCACAGAGGAGATTCAATTTCTGACAGTCACTCTGTTGAGAAGCAGATAGAGACCAGGCCAAAATCACAGTCTTATCTTAATAGGATTAAACATTCATTTCCAATTGTTCCCTCAAAGACTGGACTGGGAAATCCAGTTTCTATGAATTTTAATTGGAATTGTCATTTCTAAAGTAAAATGCCGTTTATTTATGTCTTAGCTGAAGAGGTATTAAAGCAAGATGAAGGATTTATCGTGTTCTTCACTAGAATAATCATGTAGCATTGTACATTACATGTGTATTATATATTTAGTCTCAGAGCTAAATACGGTTGTGATGTTGGCATCAATCCTCCAGTAGGTATTGATTAATTTTCTTTGCTCATTATTTCATCAATCAGGATATCAATAATAATGATAATAATTTATGGCTATTAATTGTTCCATCCATGCAAATGAGGTTAGACTGTACTTTTTTATGACTTCATTTACATGAAATTAGAATGAATAAACATTTTTTTAATAGACCTGTTTCCATAAATTAATCACCCAGGACTGGAAATAAGTTATTTTTCAAAATTTCCAAAAAAGGGAAATAACAATGTCAACAGGACAACATGCAAATTAATTTGATTGATGATCAAATTATTATTTGGCTAAATGACCACTGATGGTCAGTAATATGAATATATCTTGTCTTTTTTGAGCCAGACAAAAACTAATAAAAAGTCATTGTTGGTTTGGCATCAACATAGAGATATTTTAGCTCCAGATCTGATTGACTTTAAGTTTTATCCTTTATCTTTGATGATATTTTTATTCAGTGTAATTTTTTGGTAGATTTGTCTGATTATTCTTTGGTAGATAGAATTTAAAACAATTTTATTTGTATAGCGTGTTTAACAATGGACATTCTCCCAAATCAGCTTTACAAAACATGAGCATAATAAAATGTTTAACAAAATGCTAGAAGATGTTACAAAAATTAGTAAACCTTGAGAGGAAGCAGACTCGAAAGTGAACCTCATCCTCATTTGGGTGACACTGGAGGGTGTGAATTAAAGAAATATACATTCTGACAATTGTGTATTAGTTAGTAAATAGGTTGTTTTTCTTGATGGTATTTCCTTTTCAAATTACCTAAAACTTCATTGAAGCGGAATCCAACTGGAGCAGGTACTTCTCCAAATGTACCAGGATCCTAGCAGGTGTGGCCTCGTCCCAATGAAGCTCTGAAATCTTCTTGAAGTGGAACACAGCTGGAGTTGGTATGATATCGGAATGCCTTGGGATGAGCAGAAAAAGAGAAAGAGTGGAGAGGAATTAGCGTAGCACAAGGTTATGTGAAGTATTATGTATATTTCCTACTACATAGATGTGTCTTTCATCTACATTTAAACTGACAGGCTGTGTCTGAGCCACAAACACTATCAGGAAGGCTTTCCAAAGCTTGGGAGCTAGATAAGAAAATGCTCTATCACCTTTAGTAGACTTTGATATTCTGGGAACTACCAGAAGTCCTGAGGTTTATGATCTTAGGGAGCATGACAGAGTGTAGCGTGTTAGAAGACTGGTTAGATACATGGGAGCTAAACCTTGTACTTAAGTAACAGCAGTCTGTAATCGATTCTAAATTTAACAGTTAACCAGTGTAGAGATGGTAGAATTGGAGTTACATGGTCATATGACAAGTTAGATATTTCATCTGGCTTTGATGAGATGTATAACTGGGTATCGTCAGAATAACAATGGAAACTAATCCCGTGCTTTCTAATGATGTTTCCCAAGGGAAGCATGTGTACTGAGAAAAGTTAGTCTACACTGTAGACAGAAAATGTTCAAAGCTATATATTGTTAAGTAGATTATTGTTACAAGAATTTACATTTCATTAAGGGACACAGCACAAAGAATTTTCACAATGAAAGCTACTTTATCTTTTCTGTTTTTTTCTTTATTTGGTTGTTGGGCTGTTTTGAAAGCTGATTTTCCATGTACCTATCACATATCAAACAGAATCACTGAAGTGCATTTGCAGAAATAAATTAAACTGAGACCGCTGTCTGATCCATATCTCCTCGATCAATAATAATATATCCTGTACTGTGAGGTGCCTTACTGTAAATTACTCAGCATCCAAATAAGAAGAGAATTCTGGGAATGTAACTTTATGGGACTGTACTTTGCTGAGTTTAGCTAATGCTCACACCAGTAAATCTGTCAGCTGATGGTTTTGCAAGACGCCAGCACTGCAGCAGTAGACAGAGGGAGGCTGAGGTTGTGCAGTTCAGAGGTCAGGCCTGTAGAGAGTGGGATTCTGAGACTTGACACAAATGATGTGATAGTTCAAGGAGCAGGGTTGTAAATGTGATACGTAGTATGCTGAAGTACTTGGATGTGGGAAACACAGTGAACATCAATCGTTTTGCACTATAACCTATCTCTTCCTTTCACCGAATGCAGCACTGACAGCTCTTTTCTGTAACACACTCAAGTCACTGATCTTTAGCAGAGATCAGATTAGCTGCCTGTTCTATGCAGAAAGTGAAGCGAGCAAACATTTTTTTAAAACTATTTGATGGAGAAAAGACATTTGTTTATTTATCCGTGAGAGTTGACTTTGGGGTGTGAATTTCTGAGGTTTTTCTGTGGGTCACTTTTTCTTTTTTCTTTTTTTTTTGCAGATAATATGTATTAGCAAACCAAGTTTCTGGTTTGCTAAAAATTATACACGTGAAATTAGAAGCTGTGAAATATGAGTGGAATAACAGTGGAAATTACCTGCATTAATAAATCTTACGAGCGTCATAAGAATAGAAAATAGTAATTAGCCAGTATTTTATTGTGAGAGCTCGTCATGTATGGTATTTGAAAACACAGACAGGTTAAAACAGTCTAGCAGAGAACAGATAATAACATACGCACTATCCTTGGTAAGGTGAGGTGAGTGAAAATAGCTTCTCTTCTCATCTGAGATTTCATTCAAGGTTAGTCAAGCAAGAAGGCGCTGAGAGCTGCTGGTGTTACTTGGCTTTTTTTTTTTCATTTCAAGAAGAAATGTTATATTTTTATCTTACTGTAGCACAAAACAGAGTGTAGATTAAAAAATGTAAACTTTTTTCAATAAGGGAAAATCCTTATAAAGTATGTTTTTTCCTGATTAATAGTACAGTGTAAATATTTACATCATATATTAGATAACGTGGCATACTTCCTTCAGTAGACGGGGCTAAATGACTCATCACAGCAGCTACCCTTTGTTTAATAAACCTTTGCTATTTGTTATAAGAACAAACAAAAATTAACCAAAATTAGCGAAGGAACAATTCCAGTATTAAAAGTATCAGTCAGCCGATCCAGTTAGATGTTAATAGTCAGTATTTGATTCTGAAACACAGCTGAGTCTCCTTCACAGAACTGTGTTCAGGGGTACGGGCTTGGATTTGGCTGGAATTTTATAAACATTCATAATTTTTAACATTTTCCAACTGTGACAAACAAAATGGAAAAATGTGCAAGTCAGAAATTAGGAGTCATTTAGGAGGCATAGGTTCATCTCTCCTGTAGATCAACAGATTACAATTCAAGAGTCAGAGAGTTAAATTAGTACTGCAATAAAACAGAAGGAATGATGGAGTTAAGCCTTTTTACTAGCAAATCTAATAAGGCAGTAATTTGTTCTGAATTTTTATGGGGAGTGAATGCATGGTAGAACTCTGATTAATCCTCATGTTGGAATTTCTCTTTGTGGTTACACAGTTGTCAAGATGTTTTTAATATTTAAAGAGACAATGATTAGCCAGCTTTCCTTGTATTTTTTACTTCACACATGACACTACTGCAAATCTAGACTAGCGCAAGTCTGTCTGTACACCTGTTCAGCCAGTGTGTCTATTTGCATTTTCTATCCTGGGTTGTGGTTAATGGAAGTGTATGACACAAATCAGATTAGATAAACACATGGAGAACAAGACCACTCACTCACTTTCAGTAACCAATTTATCCTTGTCAGTGTTGCGGTGTATCCAGAGAGGGAATTCACTCTGGATGGGATGCCAGTCTATCGCAACACACACACACACACACACACACACACACATGCAGACATCTCTCTGCTGCATTCAGGCAGCATTTCCTGGCTGATTCCCTCTGGAATAAAGACATCACCATAGCGAATGGAAGTTACAGCTAGCTGCAGATATGTCTCTACTTGCTAGTGGAGTGTGCAGGATTAAAAAACATGTCCGAGGCTACAGAGAGTTATGTGATTTGGACAGTACAACTAGCAAACAACTGAAATCAAAAGCTCTGTGTTTTACACACTGCCTCATGAAAGCCACACCAGTCAAAACCTGTCCAGAGAGCTGATGTTTAATTAAGAGTGTTTAAATTTGTCATATTCTAATGTCTTATTATCGTCTGCCAAGAGTACACAAACTCTGTCAACTCAATTATCACACTTTTATAATGTTAAATTGTTTAATTGGGAATGAGAGTCAAGGACACATTGTGAGCCAATGCTTTCTTTTCCTGTATGGAAAATGTATTGTATCGAGAAACTATTATATCATATACTGAATTTAAATGTTGTTCTCATAATCCTAGTTACTACTTGACTTTGTTGGATGATCTCAGTAAACACGAGTCCTTGGTAGTTAACTGAGGTTCACAGAAGCACAATAGCATGGGTACAGTATACAGCAAATTGTTCTTCCAGCTAATATTCATGTGACAGTCTTGTTGAATTTATCAACTAGACGTAGTCCTATCATGTGATATTGAACGCCTTGTTTTCTCTCAAGTATGTAAGGATTAACACTGGAGTTATGAGATGAATCTTTGTGATGGAGAGCACAACACAATTGTTCTTCTGAAAGTAGATGACAGTAGGTTTCTGTCCGAGAAAAGGGAGAATTTCAAAATCTTGCCATGTGACGCTTTAATATTTTGTGTAATAGTTTTTATTTTCATTCACACAAAATTCCTCCCTGAAAATTAACTTCCAATAACAAAGACATTTTTAAATATTTTTCAGTCCACCCTACACACCACCTAACTGTAAATGAATTGAGGTGTGCTGAGCCTGCACCCGTTCATGACTAGCTCTCTGAACAGGTAGAGTGAATGTGAGCTGTGGCAGGATGCCTACTGAATATTAATTGACTGTGCGGCAGATGGTTCTCAATGGGGAGCGAGATCTACCCTGTGTCTGTCAGACCTCCAGGACCCATAAATGCATGTAAAACAAACAACCTAATTGCATATGTAACACTACTGAGCTAGTGAGTGTATACAACACAGGAGGGGACCAAGTGCAGGGTGTATGGATTACTACTGTGACCTCTATTAACACTGATGTCCAGTCGCAGTTTGTTCAGGATTACACTGTGTCTACCGCTAACTACTAATTTAATGGCAAAACACAGGCTGAGGCCAGATTAGGAGTGGAACTGGTTTTGTATTCTGAAGTCACTGGAAAATGGAAATATTGAAGACGTTCTAACTGTAGACATGTTCTTCTCATTGGGAAAACTGTCGGACATTTCACACATCCGTGTCTATGTGGTGGCTGTGTATTGAGAAATACTCTATTCTGGGACACTGCAATGTAAACTCAGTGGAGATTTGGACGCTCTACTATGTTTTTTGGAGATAGATTTCTTCCTAGACAGAGCGCTCTTCTGTGCTTCTTAAGAGACAGGAGGAAATGTGCTAAGAACTGTAGTATATCCAAGCAAAATTTTAATAAAATTTCAATGCTTATGGATTAGGTGCCATGTCGTTATACAGTATATGTCAATTCTCACTGAATGTTCGTCTGGAATTTTTTTCCTTACAGCATATTTGAGCATGTATGTTCACAATATTCATGTACACAAGTAGCAGAATTACAGAAGCATAAAGGTTGGTGCTGAAATATAAGAGCAAACTCAGCCCCAAGACACAAAACCTATTTTCCTCCTAGCCACCTGCAAAGCAATACCCTCAGCCTATTAACACTTCTGAAGCATGGCTGTCTCAAGCTGTGTGTCTTATGTGTGCAGCCAGTATTCTGAGAACTAACATCTGTCGGCATATTGCAGTATCATACCTATACCTGAAGATAATTACTCATCTCATACTCATGAATTCAAGTTATTCTATAGTCTCATTTGTCCTTTGCATAAATGTCACAATATTAGTGTCTCCTGAATCTGTTTTATTTCTAGACTTATCTGGACTACACACACGATAGCTTTTTGAAACTAATACGGTGCTGTTAGAGGCAGCACTCTTGGTGGTACGGGCGTTCAGACAGAACGGACTGTAGTTTACTTTCACCTTGAGTGAACAGACATTACGCCGGCCCAGATGGCCACAGACAGGGTGTGAAGGAGACAAGGAGAGAGCAGACACAACACAGAAGGGACAAAGAAGAGACAGAGAGACTGGTAGTGGAGGGGAGGCCACAGACAAGAATAACACATCCCAGTGTCCTATTAACCATCCGTGTACGCCTCATCACTCAGAAGCACACTGTTGATGTTATGCTGAATGTATTATTTGAATAAACAGATGGAACATCAACACACATGATCCTTCAAATAAATGGAATGGTGATAGGCCTGTATTTACTGAAGAGTTTCTCTCCTTCTACAAACATCCTGGATTGAGGACACAGCTTTAAAGGCGGTTGGTATTAGCGCTCTAACTTGTTTGATTAAGATAAGAGGAAGTGCCGTACATAGATTTGGTCAACTGTATGCCATAGTCATCTCAGGATCTGCTTTATAAAATGAATTTAAACAAATCATGCTTTACATAGGGAAGTTAAACATGTCATTATTTTCTATGATGTAAAGGATTAAAGGGATTGAGCTTCACTGTTGTCTGCTCATGTTTTACCTAGAGTAGATTCTGCAGAATATTTCGTTTTTCTTTTACCATATAAAAGTCTAAAGCTGTATGCCTCTTAATATGCTGCTTCAACACCCTTAGATATTGGAGAATTTGACAGTTTGGTAGTCTCCTGTCTATTGTTTGTTCTTCTCAAACAGCTAAACACAAAAGTCACAGGCATAGATAAGTATGTCATTATCACGATGCACAGCACTGTGTCGGTCTCAGCAATGAGATTATCCTCACCTCAGATTTCTACTGTTGTGTGATGGTGTTTAGTTTTATTAGGAATAGATGAGATCAGGTTTATACAGTAAAAATGACATCTGGATATGTTTCACCATTAATAATAACAAAAAAGCAAAACAGACTTCACAATCTCGCAACATATCAAGAGGATGTATTAGAGCATCTGACGTGCTCTGCAAGTAACCTGTGAAACAATCATTCTGTGTTTCTACAACAACAATAGAGTGTTAGGGCATGTTGTGGTCATTAAAAATGAGAGATGCTGTGAAATTTACAAAGGTGTAAAGCAAATGTGAAAGGTGAAATTGTTCTGAGATCATTTCAGTGCTTAGACGCATGTTTACTTTCCTCCTCGAGCACCATCCTAAACAAAATCTCAGCATGAGTAGTATACTGCTAGTCAGCAACTAGAATCCAGAGACCTAAATGAAATGCTTTGTGATGGCTGTGATTGTTTAATCCTAAGTAGTGTATTGATTTTTGTATTGGTATTGATATCAAAGAGCACCAAATCACATGCACTCTTATACATCTCATCCCTACAGCGGATTCTACATCCTGTTTCACCAGGACATGTTAGCCTCAGAAGTAAATTACCAATAGAATTACTCAACACAGAATAGTCTTTCTATCCCTTTCTATAAGATTCTGAATTTTATTTTTGTACGAATGAAGATGAAAGTCATCCGGTGTACTCTTATACATCTCATCCCTACAGCGGATTCTACATCCTGTTTCACCAGGACATGTTAGCCTCAGAAGTAAATTACCAATAGAATTACTCAACACAGAATAGTCTTTCTATCCCTTTCTATAAGATTCTGAATTTTATTTTTGTACGAATGAAGATGAAAGTCATCCGGTGTACTATTTTCAGCAACAGCCAATGCTTAAAAAATGTGAGTGGGTAGTTCTGAAGAGGAGCATAATAATGCATTCTGAGAAAAGAGTGACTGTTAGTGATGAATCCTCTATTATGTGTGGAAATGTAGTATCCTTGAACTCCAGGGTTTGTCATATATTCTGAATGGTAAATGTGAAGAGAGGTGAGAACCTTAATCAGTTCCTATTCTGTGAGGTGAAAAAAGGTCATTGAAGCCTTGGTGGGGCTATACTCTGGTCTCTAGGTCCTATTCTTTCACCTTTTTAGTTTCTGATTTTATCAGCCTCTGGTTCACAATTGATGTAATTTAGAATGTCAGAATTATTATAAGATGAAGATAAAATAGTAGCTTTTGATGATGATATATTGGTACCTTGACGCTAACTTATAGTTATGGTTTATTGAAAACATTTTCTATAGGGTGAGCTCGGGGGTTATAGGAGAATTTTTCCAATTTTTAATATATTCAGCATTTTCTCTCAGTTCAGCATTTTAGAACAAGTAACTGGGTCTTCAGTGCAAGGATCAAATCATATTAAAAATAATAGTCATAGGAGACATGACTGATTTCATAACATTTTTATTGCTCACATCTGGTACCAGGAAATGTTTTTACAGTCTTCACCTCTCCAGTTTTGGTAATCCTTGCCCACTGTAGCCTCAGCTTCCTGTTCTTGGCTAACACCAATGGAAGCCGATTTGGTCTTCTGCTGCTGTAGCGTATACGCCTCAAAGTTTGGCGCCCTGCGTGTTCTGAGATGTTTTTGTGTGGAATCTGGTTGTTAAAAAGTGGTTATTTCAGTTAATCTAGCCTTTCTGTGAACTTAAACCAGTCTGGCCATTCTCCTCTTACCTCTCTCACCACATAGGTGTTTTCTCCTTGCAACTCCCTTCAAAGTATTTTTTGTTTGTTTGTTTTCTCCATTCTGTGTACACTGAATATCCCAGGATATCATCATCATCACCATCATCAGCAATCCTGCCATGTCATCCAGATCTTCTGATGTTTGATAGGAATAATAACTCAAGCTCTTCTGCAGTCAAGTTTCTTTTCTGTATCTACATGATTTTATTCATTGTTGCCCCATGATTGGCTGATTCCACTGTATATTTATAACTACATACACAGTCTACATTCTTAGTCCAAACTATCATCACCTTCAGAAGTCGAGATAAATCTGGGAATTTAAACATAAATATTAATTCATTAGTTTCTTTAGTGGACTACAGCTTTTTTTTTTATCTTTGAGGTATTTTTGTACTGGTTGTATTCTTAATCCATGACCTAATGAAACAATATAAATGTATAAAACTTTAAAGCACTTCTGTAAGTTTCTTTAAAAGGGCATCTTCCAAATGTGGTAAATGTAAATGTGACATCTTGAGGCCTATCTTAACTCCCTGGCGTTAAATTTATACAAAGCAGAATCCATTTAAAGAAGTGATAAAGTACTGAATATTGTCCTTCCATCCAGACATACTGAAATGTAATTAAGCTACATGATAGCCTCTCATACTGATATTTTTATATACTTTAAAACTTATTGGGAGTTATTTCACTCTCATAGACAATAATGAGGTAAAATGTGACACTTGCTGTTGCAAAAAAAAAATAATCACATTTAAACTCAAATGAAAGAATTTCTGGAAGCATTTTTTTCATTATATATGCTTTAAATAGCACGTTCTACAATCTGAATGTAAATGTGTGACGTCTTTGTTTTATTTTTATCTTTTTTTGTGCAGCAGGGCTTAAGGTTAATAGTCCCCAGCTGCAACCCAGGCAGTTGCTTCTTCCCACACCTATAATTACAGCTGAGTATACAAGTTGACTTTTAGTTTTCAGTTGACTTTCAGAACCCTTTTAACTTTTTTTTTTAAATGAGAAGTTATCCACACAGTCCATTCAGGTGCTTGTTCAGACCCTTGTCATTTTGAGACTATAACTCGCTTCTGGCATTTCTGCCTCTGAGCACCATTGGACCTCTGTGACTGATCCAGAATGCAGCTGTATGACTTGTTTTCAACCTTCCTGAGTTCTCCCACACCACCCCAAGTGTTATGCTCCCTCCACTGGCTTCCTGTAGCTGCCCACATCAGGCAGGGCTGTGGTAGTGGGATGTGGTAGCCTAGTGGTTAAGGTGTTGGTCTACCAATTGGAAGGTTGTGAGTTCAAATCCCTCCTCCACCAAGCTAACACTGCTGGGCCCCTGAGCAAGGCCCTTAACCCTCAGTTATATTAAAAAAAAAAAGGATTTGAATGTAAGTCCCTCTGGATAAGGGCATCTGCTAAATGCCCTAAAATGTTTAAAACACTGATGCTTGCCTACAAAGCCAAAATAGACCCACACCCACCTACATTAAAGGAATAGTCACACCCACACTGCACCTTGGCCCCTGATGAACTGGTCCCTCTGTCTCTCAGCATCCATCAACACCCTCCTTTACTGACACCTAAGTGGTGGAATGAACGTCCCCTAGATGTCTGAACAGCTGAGTCACTGACAGTCTTCAAACGAAATCTAAAGACCTACCTCTTCCTAAAGTTCTTAAATTAGCTTGTTTGTGTGCTTTTCTTATTGTATTTCCTCCCAATAGAGTTTTTAGACAAATGGTATTCTACAAACCAGTATCAATATATTTATTAATAGAGACTTCAAAGCCAGTCTGGATAGAGGCATCTGTCAATTGCTATAATAGTAAATGTAAGTTGAACTATAAATTGAAATGGAAGGGGTTTTAGGTTATTCCTGTAATTAAATAGACCCAAAGACAGTCTCAGATCATATATCAGTATCAGTACCAAGATGCTAGTCATGCTGTTACTTAGAAAATTAGTGGTAGTGCCATTTCCTACTGTGTGTGTGTGTGTGTGTGTGTGTGTGTGTGTGTGAGGGTGTGTGATCATAGTTGTTTTATGTTGCATACCAGAATTGGCATAAATATGCTATCATTAGCAACTAGACTGAAAAAGAGCTGGGTTTGGTTGAGTCTAGGGAAAAGAGTTAGGAATGCGAGGAAGATTAGGGTACTGAGAAGAAACAGTACATTTCTAGTTTGTTTAAAAAAAAAAACTGACTGTTTGTCTAAATAAATCACTGTTGTAATAGTTTTATAGGTATTATATTTTAATCTGACAGTTTTCTATAAGTCAATATTTAAATTCTATACTATATATAAAGTATGACATACACGATTGTGTTATATATCCAAAGCTTAAGCACAAAAAAACTCAGTTCTGATGTTGTTTCTCAAAAACAAAATCTTGACTGTAATGGAATAATCTGATTACTGTACTTATGTCCATTTTGAATACATTATTATTTGTGTAAGTGGTCAGATATTTGCTCCACAACAATTTGCCCTTCTGTCAAAACTAAATGATTACCTAAGTGATTTAGGTTCTTAGTTGGGACATTATATGATTTATGGAAATCTTCACGCTCAATGTTCCATTGTATATTAAGTGTAATCAAGTATAAATCAACTACCTTAGTAATGAATAATGAATAATATCAGCTTCAACAGGCTAATAGGCTACAGCCAGTAAACACTGTTTTTAAGAAATTCACATGCTGCTCCTGCTTTGATAGATGATAGATTGTCTGACTTAAGTAAACGGATTTTCTTTTATTTTTTTTTTCTTTTTCCCTGACCCTTGAGTGCAATTTCAACTCAAAGAGAGGAAATTACACTCAGGCTTCCACAAGTTGCCAAGTCAAGTCCTAAATTCTTTGCAAATGTGCAATGTACACACAATACAATGGTTGAAGTTGTTTTTGAGACCCAGAGCCAAAACCTAGGGGACTGGGGCTGTTTGCATTAATGAGGGACACGGGTCGCATGTTGGCTTAAATTACTTTTTCCCCCTGACATACGCAGTCGTCAAGCACTGCTGCTGGTATGCACTGGAGGCGTGTGATAATTACATTCAAACGTCTTCGGAACTTGTTTGCTTATACATGTGAATGTATTTTTGGCATGGACCTCTATTTAAAATAAACCACTGTCCAGCATGAGAGCACTTTTCCTATGAAATACTAGGAAGCAGAATAATTTTCTAATTTATTGTTGTTCATTGTTTGCAGGGCTCTTCAACGGAACGGTTTTGAAAATGTGATTTATTCTGTGAGTCAAGCACAATTCATAGAGATCACTACATGTGATGATGCCATTCAGTCTTTAATACTGCTTCATTTTTAATATTTAGACATTGTTATTTCTGAAAGGTATAATTTTTCAGCAAAAATTCCCAAGGCCATCTCCCGTTTCATTTTTTTTAGTAAAAGGAAATTGTAAAAGAAACTTTGGCAGCCTGATGACTGATAACAATAATAACTAAGCTAATATAATAAAATGATAATAAAATAGAGCTATAAAATCCACTGACACCTGACTCACAAAAACCCAGTCTGCAAGACCCTGTTCCCAAAGCCACAAAGGTACCAAACATAAAACTGACAAGCTAACTAATTATCCCCAAAATTAAAACATCTTAATGTCTAGCCCCGAAATATGGCTATGCTCATTAGCCATGGAAGGAGGCCAATATACTGTATTTGTTCTGAACACAGACAGCTGCATGAGGCTGTAATCAAGCCTGGCATGTATGGCCATGTCTCAGCTGCCTTTAACAATAGGAAAGGTGAAGCAGCTTGTTGGAGAAAAAAAAGAGACTTGTTTGGGATAATTTACAAGAATGTGTGTATCGATGTGTTATTTTTAGTATGTTAATTAACTATCAGGATGTCGTTTGGAACAGTTGTTATTCTTCTGTATACGAGTGATATGATCTTTTACTGCTACTTGTTTGTATTATTTCTTTTGAAAAAAATAAAAATCACTTTTTTTCCAGAAAGATCTTTGATAAATCGTTCTCTTTATCTTCTTCTATCTCTCTGGCTCGCAGCAGTGGCAGGTCTGTTGATCCCTGTTATCTGATCCTGGTTGCTGTTTGGGACCAGACAGACAGCATGGAGCTCCGTGCTGCGTCTTCGCTGTTCTGTGGTCTGAACTCGGTCAGAAACAGAAGCTCAAAAACAGAACTACTACAGGCTTCTAATTTCCTGCTCTTTCTTTTCCCAGCCTCAATCCGGACTTAAGCCGGTCTTTTACTCTACTTTTTTTTTGACATCGCATGAACCCAGCTCCAGAGCTAATCTTCCATCTGATAAGAGTCTTGCTTTAATCGGCCTAACCGGTAATGAAAGTCATACAAGCTTAC
>JAOTRN010000048.1:11628547-11638560 GCA_028566695.1 Bagroides melapterus
ATATTATATTAAGAGTCCCCCCTGAAAATATTGCCGACAAGGCCAACTGATGTGTTTTAGCTGTAGACTAAAAACATCTGGAATTGTGATCAAAATATGGATATGAAATGAGAATTTAAGATTTTTTTTTTTTTTTATGTTTCACCAGACTTTTACTGCAGCTTCTTTCAGTCATTGATTGTTTTGGGAGGTTCCTCTCTTCAGTCAGCACTTCAGGATGTAAAATGTTGCTCAATAAGGTTAAGGTCTGGTGATTGACTTGGCCAATCTAAAAATTTCCTTTGATGAAGTCCTTTATGTTGATAGTGTTTTGGCTCATTGTCTTGCTGCATGATTAAGTTCCTTCTGATTAATTTGGATGAATTTCCTCTGTAAATTGTGAGACAGAAAGTTTCTGTAGTCTTCTAAATTCATTCTGCTGCTACCATCATGACATCACCTATAAAGTTACATCATCAATAAAGATTAGAGACTGTTCCAAAAACAGTCCCAGTCATGACTCACGATCTCCATCATGTTTCACAGTTGAGCTTGTTTTGGATCATGAGCAGATCCTTTCTTTCTCCACACTTTGGTCTTTCCATCACTTTACACCAAATTAATCTTGGTACAGATCTTTTGTGGCTCATCTCCATATTTCTTTGTGAATTTCAGTCTGGTCTCTCGATTGTGGATTGTGATGCCTTCACCCCTGTCCTGTGGAGGTTGTTATTTGGGCGTTTTCCTTCACAGCTCTTGTAATGTTTCTCTATAAGCTGCCACTTTTTTCCTTGGCTGTCCTGTCCCATGTCCTTTGCACAGTACATCAGTGCTTTATGTCTTTTTCCAGGGCATTATAAATTGTACTGGACATGTCTATTCCTTCTGAAATGTGTTCCAATATTTTTGGATGAAAGAGTAAATAAAAAAAGAGTAAATAAAAGTGATGTTTTGTGATGGAATGAAATAAAATTACGGAATAAATGATCATTGTGTTATCAGCTTTATTTAGGTTTATTGGAATTGTATAGCTAACTTCTGTTTACCTGATTTGTTCTTCATTAGCTTTGCCTGCTTTGTCTCATTATTTTTGTCTGTGTGTTCAGTAAACTGTTTTACAGAAACAAGAAGCTTTCAGGTGCCAGATCTCTGCTGCTGTATCTCATTTGCTTATCCTTTCAGACCTACTGAATACAGTGGTTTTATTGAGGCAAGTGTTTGCACTGGCAGGTGCTTTAAACAGGAATCCTGTAATCTCTTTGGATCAGGTGATGATTTATGACTGACTGTATTCAGTGTGTTTCAGTGATACTTTGGCAGTAAACTGAACTTGTGAAACACACACAGCTCTGACTGCTGGCTAATGTCAGCTACAGATATTACAAATCTCTTTCACAACTTTTATGTAGATTAAATCTTCACAGTGGCTTTGACACAGTGATCATCTTTATTACTCAATTTATTTATTGATGATTTTTGACTGATTTTTATTCCACTGACTTACATTTTATGTGTTAAATGGAACATCTGAAATGGCACTAATTTAAATACAGTAAATAAAAGTGCTCTGGCTAGGGATCAATGTGGACACAGCAGGCCGTACAAGTATTATATCATGCATGAAACATAATTTATGGGAGAGAAAGCGCAAACACAGACGTGAAAAGAAAATCATTTTCTGAAATGTTTGTTTTAATCATTACTATGGGGTTAAATCACTGCATGGTGTCTGTAGGAGTTTGGAAGAAATAAGAATTTCTTCACTATTGGTTTTGTTTTTTAATATATTATGGTGTATATAGAACGTTAAAATGTATAATCCTAATGTATTTTATATATTGGCTCCAATTATTTGTTCAAATCTTTTTATGCTTATGATAATATACTTATGATAATATCTACACCAAACAGAATTACAGTATGTGTCTAATTATACAGTAGATTTAAAGTAAAATATATATATATGCCGCAATGGAAGTATTTGAATAAATAAATAAATACTTATTTCCCTTTTCTGTAAGTGACATTTCCTTGCCGAATATCTTATTAAAAACTGAACAAGTAAAAGGACTTGATATATCATGTTGTGTACTTCATATCTATAACAATAGGTGGCAGATTACCGCCACTGCAGCTGTGGAATTCCCAGCCCAGGGGTTTAGCCAATAACAATTGTGACTACAACAAAGAACCTAAGGAGTAGAACTCACGTAAAGAAACCCCGTCAAGTCCACTTCATTTTTGAAAACCTATTGAATGAAAAACTATTAATCAAGGCTTATTAAAATTAATCTAAATGCTCTTTTTCTGTAAATATGATAACACCATCTTTTCACCGTTTCTTTTTCAGTGCACTATCGTTTTGGATAAGTGTTAGGCAGTTCATGAGACACACCCAGATCCCTATTTCTCAGTATTTTCTTCCTCGATACACCATCTGTTATCTGACGTAATACTTTCACTCCATTCATCTGAATGAATAATGAAGATTTAACTGTTGATAAATATAGATTTGTATTTACAGAATGAATGGTGATATAGTGCAGAACAATCAGGTTTAACACTTAGCATTGTGGAAACATTTTAGTATTCAATCTGCAGTGTTACTGAGCTGGAAACAATTTATTTATAATACCTTATAATACCTTATAATATGTTCTGTGTTATATACATTTAGGATCAGTCATCATGAGATGTTGTATTTGAACGAATTCAGAAAGCAAAAGCAATGTTATATTGCCATTTTGTCAGCTTTAAAAAATGCACAAACACACACACACACACACACACACACACAGACACACACACACACTTAATTTAAAGGCATTTAAATTAAAGCTCAAAATGAAATGGAGGTGGCCAAAATAAAATCGATTTAGGTTAGAAATAAAAGTATCTCTTTCATAAATAAATACAATATTTTTTACATATATAAAACATAAGCACTTGTGTTGTTATTAGTAGCTCCATGTGGATTCCAGACTTATAACTCTGGTGTCTTCATTTTTTTCAGAAATGTCTTATAATGAGCTAATGAGGTTGTGCTTTTAACACAGACATTGTTTGTGAATGTTTGTTCTCTCTATGTCTTCACATATTAAAAGTCCTTCATACTATACAATATTGTATTTAAAAAAAACAACAACTTTGAATAGTGTTTTAATCCTAGTGAAGCAGGGTTAATGTATTCAATGATAGAGATTTAAAAGCACTTTTGTACATCGCTCTGGATAAGGACGTCTGCCAAATGATGTAAACGTAAATGTACAATATATCCTTCTTTACACCCATGGGCAGCAGCAGCAACACAGTCTTCTTAAAGGGTTCTTCTTCCTATATCTGACCGCCATTTTGAATTTCTCATTACAAGCCGTCACATAGTCCTGAGTCTTCTCTACATTGGACTGGATATTGTCAATTTGAACTCCTTGCTCTTCCACAAGCATGAAGACATCTAGAAAGAGCTCTCTCAGATCCTTCATGTTGCTCTCAAGGGTGAGCAGCTCTTTGCGGCGCTGCTCTATCTCAGATAACTGTGTGCGAGTTATCTTGACATCCACCAAGATGTTCTCATTGAAAACATCCCACTTACCCTGTTCGACCATCTTTTCCACCTCTTCCTCTGATACCTCTCGGCCAGAGATCTCCAGCTGCCTGATGATGAACTGCTTGCATTTGTCTTGTTTGCTTAGGAGCGAATCATTGTACTGACGCATGACCTCCTGGAACCGACGGAAGAGTGCATCGTGTTGGGCACGCTGGATCCTGGCTGCAGCAGCTGATGCCCCCAGTTCAGTCTCAGTGAGCTTTGCCTGCTTTAAGAGGGCATCAAGCTTCTTCCGTATGTTCTCAGCCTGCAGCTTGATGTCCCGAGTGAGGCTGCTCTCTTTTTTCATGACACTGAGACGCCGCATGGTGGCCACAAGATTTCTTTGCTGCTGACTGAACTTCTTAACCTCACCCTCCAGGTCTTCAAGGCTGTCACGAACACGTCTGACCTCATCCAGGAAGTTGTCTAGCACAGGCTCCGTCTCAAAGATCACAGCTTGTGGCCAGTGTCCAATGAAGGACACTGGCTCATCCTCTTCAGTCTGGGTGAAGGAATTATTTTCTTGATTTCGCTGATTTGCTTTGATCTGCAAACGCAGCTCTTCTAAGCGATCCTTCATGTCTAAAGCTCAGAGAAGAAGACTTTGGACATAACAGGTGGTGATAGTGTTGGTGTTCTGTAATAAATCAAAGATGTCATGACATACATCTGTATAAGCATTTTCAAAGATTTCTATAACTGATGGAATAAATGGAACACAAAAATCTTTGTCATAAATACATTATAATAAGCATTATAACTTTATTACAGATCTTCTGGGAATGTGACAAAATCTGCTATGTCAAAAAAAAAAGCAACTTGAGTTATAAATTTTGATTTTGTTGCGGTACAAAAAAGATGTTTCACACACACACACACACACACACACACACGGTATACATAAAAGCTAATATTGTACTGAGTATATTAAGGGTGGGTTTACACACAGATCTTTTACTGTACTTGCTGTAGTCCAATTATTCAAAATGTTTTTATTTTTTTGCAAACAATGCATATGTTGGTTCTGGTGACTATAGTGTGTATGAACCATAATTGCACATTTGGATACAATAATTTAGGAGACAGTTCTGACTTTTTCATATTAGACAAAAAAGATGAATAACATTTTTATTTTTACCTAAAACTTCACTGGGATTTATTTTTCTTACACTGACGTCTGTATTTGTGGTGGAAAGCAATAGAATTTGTTACTAATAGTATTTCTTACTTATATTAAAAACATTGCACAATTGAATGGAGTACTAGTGGATCTTCACTTATGAGACAGAACTTAAACAGTGAAGACTGCTGATACTTTTCCTCTATGTGTGTAGCTCCTCCAACTGCTTTAGAAGAAAGGCTTAGAAACGTAAATGTGGGCTTTGTTTTGTTCTCACTGCACCCTCTTCCTGTGTAAGAGGCCTCCTAATGAACTCTTACACCACTTAGGCCTAATAAAAATATTCTATAATATGTGTATGTTTCAGTTGTGTATTGTTCTGTTTAAATTCATTATCACTCATTCTACAAAGCATTCTTTTGTCAGAGGACGTGAAAGTATTCAAATTCTTTACTCAAGTAAATCTGCAGGCTATTTCTCTAATAATTTATTTACACACACACACACACACACACACACACAGAGAGAGAGAGAGAGAGAGAGAGAGCTTAGAATTCACTCAAGTTAAATTAGAAAATTCTATCCATGAGTGAAAATCTTTAAATGAAAAGGCATTCTTAAAAGATGAAAGGCTAAATAGCTAAAGGTTTATTCCTAATCTTTTGAAGCTAGCACAATTATAACTCAATTGAAAGAAAAAATGCTAATAGCTAGCTGTTCTGGTTTTTCACAAATAAACATGTCTTAAGAAATATAACATTTAAGCATAAAATACAGTGGAAAGTAAAGCATTTTTAGAAATATAGTAAGTAAAATCAAAAGTATTAGCTGAAAGAAAACTCAACATACTTAAAAAAGACTTATGTACAGTAAAAAAAATAATTATACTCTGTCTCAGAGTATCTTATCTGTTGAAATGATTGACGGTTAAAATATTTGTCTTTCAGAACACATATGAGATACAGATGAAATATGAACAAAGGTTAAGTTCAAGCCATATACATCATTTAAAATGCACATATATTCTTATGTGTATTTTCTTATTTACTATTATAATATAATTAATCAAGAAATTGTCCTGAACTATATGTAGCTTCTACAATACACTAACATGGACAATAGTTTCTCAAAGGTAGAAAAAGATGTGATGCTTCTGGATATCACGAGACATGTTTTGTGATTAATTCTATCCTAAAGGCCAAGAAATCCATTCCAAATTCTAAAATAAATAGTAATTTGATTGTGTTATGTGTATGAGTTTATATATATAGGATGCATAGTCTTTCAGTTTCTGCTATTTATCTGTTCTGAGAGAAATATTCCCTACCTTTAATCCATTTGAGTTCAGTCAATAAATATTAACTGTATTTGTAAATGTAGTATATCATTTTTTACAAGATTTGTTCCTCTTCAAACTTACCTCTTCTGCTGTAGTCCCAGGAGGACTGAATGACGCTGCATCATGTGTCCATAGAGCGAACAGAACAGAATATCCTAACAATCTTGACTCCTCTGAGGAATTCTCCACTTCAGCCTGGATTTACAGTAAAGCAGCGGGCAGAAATAAAACTCCCTCAGCTTCAGTTAGTCTCGGTTCCACAGTGCAGACTCCTGGGAATTCTGGCAGAGCTAGTTTGCTACCACACCTACAGTTACAGTTAGCACTTTGTTTGACCAATAGAGTGAAGATGTGAGGCTGTCTGAAAAAGTAGGAGTGACGTGAATAACGCAGCAGTGAAAGACCACATGCCGTGTCCCGAACCCAGTTCCTGTGCAAAATGTCATTTAAGACAACAAAAAGCTCATTGAACTGATCTGATTACTTCTGACAGCGTAATCAGAATTCCCAGAGGCTGTTGGAGATAACTGTCAGGGTATTCTCTAACAACTACAAAACACACACACACACACACACACACACACACACTTTGTGAAGTACTTCCACTGATTTCTGTACTGTATGTAAATATTATCAAGCCCACCACTTACCCCAGTGAGATAGGTTGACTGAGAGTTTGTCTAATCATAACTTTATATAGGATATAAACATTTACCTAAATTAAAATAAGAAAAGAAAAAACACTACTATATGTTAAAGATACAACTGTCAAAAGATTTCTTCAGTAACAAAACAAACTAGCAGAAAAGGTAGATTACTGTAAATGTGAGAGTAAGAAAAATCCTGTACCGCTGTCAGAGCCTGAGTGTTTAAGGAGTAAAAGACCTTGAGAACACTGTCACATTTGTTCAGGAGTAAAATGTGCTTTCAGAAACATGTTGCTTTGTTGTAGTAGACTGAGGGATTCAGTAAAGCTCAAACTATCCTTCTAACAATTCAGCAGCTCTTGTAAAGCCAACTAAATGATGATCCAGGATCCAGGCTTTCTTTATCACTGGATAGATGTCAAGCATTAGCATTAGATAGTCTATCAAAATGCCTGCTGAGGTCCCCAAAATAAATCTTTAAGCAAGTGTTTCAGAATTATAAATAAATCTGGTGTAAATGTGTCATATAAGTGTTATTAACAAAATGTAAAGTATACCATGTAGAGACCATCTTATAAACTCCATTACAATAAATATTTACAGCTCTAAAGAGATAAATGAAAGACTCACTCCTACACACAGAATGGCATTAGTCAGAATTGGGTTAAAAGAACGAGGAGTTTAGAACAAAGACACAGAAAAAGGAAGCAAACAAGGACAAAGGAAAGACAGAGGTGATTCAGATATTGTGTATTGTTTTAGTCAAACATCTTATCTTGTCACAAAAGCATGTGCAACAACAGAATGTAATTACTGATAAAAATCAGATGTCAGTGCAGTTTGTCTTGAAGACCGTGCCGTAGTTTGCTAAAGATTAAGCGTGAAGTGGAGACTAAAGCAGGAAGTTGAAGGTAAATAAAGGTGTAACTCAATACAAAACACCATTATAGCACCAACCACAGTGACTCAGTTGTAATTCAAACCTGTAGCCTTCTTTACCTGTTTCCAAGGAATGCAAACAGCAATTTGATCAAGAATATTTACTGCTTTCCTTACGCTGTGTTGCATTTTAATTTTACTACTAATTTCATATTCAAATCCAAACACATCATTTGTTTCAAAATGACTATACAGTCCAACATGTATGTTATAATTGTAATTGTGTCTAAATATTAATATGACAGGAATAAAGTCAGGACAAAATCTTATCTACAGACTTGGGACACTGGAACCCCACAGAATGAATATTATTCTTTAAACATCTAAGAATTTGGAATCAGCTGGTTTCATTTTCACTCTGCTTACTGAAGAGGGGTCTCACTGTCTTATTTCTCCAGCACAACTACTCTATATTAATTAGTGCTATATATTTTTGAGTATATATGCAGTTAATCCTTGTCTAGATATATCTGTATATGAACCGAGTAAACGAAGCTCTATGGTAGTACACACTGCCCCCTGCTGACCATATTATAAAAACATTGTTAAATCAATGCTACTGTTTATAAAGGAATATATATTGGAATAATGATTATAATCACACGAGTTCATTTTTTTTATTTTGTTACCACATATATACATTTGACAATATTCACTCATTCATCTTCAGTATTGACTTCATGGTCATGATCACAGTGAACCAGGACAAATCCCAGGAAGGTGGGAAAACATCCTGAAAGGCACAACAGTATTGTAGAGCAGCACACAGGTTCGCACTTGGGGCAACACTTCTGTCCTGTTTTTAAGAGGTGGGAGGAAACCAGTGAATAAAAGAAACAGACACAACTAATAGTAATAATACTAAATAATTAATGTATAATTTGTATTGTATTAGATCACCAATATACCACTGCATGGTTAAATTCTCAAATCTGATTGATCAAAAGGTTTAACCGCATGACAGCATGCCTCAGACAATACTTTACTACTAACTCCTTTCTACTAACTTTAATATAAAAACTAGGTTATTATTTCACTTGTTTCCATAGTATCAGCTCATACACAGGGACTTGTACAATGTACTGTCCATGGAACTAATTTTATTTATTTATTTGTTTGTTTGTTGACAATGTTTAACAAAGTAAGCCACTTTTCATGTTGGACACATTTACTTAACATTCGGAAGTCAGTGCTTTGTAACAATCATGGTGCTTTGCAAAGTTTTCAAGCAGTGGAAAGGTTTGACGTCAGAGTTTCTCGGTAAAAAATAAAAAGCAATACATTCAGAGAGAGAGAGAGAGAGAGAGAGAGAGAGGCTAGACAGATGCTTCTTCTTTATTATTATTATGCAGCAACACACCAAGACAAATTCCTGTACATGTAGACCCTACAGTACCTGACAATAAACCTGATTCTGGTTCTGATTCTGATTCAGGCCATGTGGGTTTACTAAAATAATCAAAAATAATATAACTGCATCACATCATTTTGTATTGCACCACCCATTACAGGTTAGAACCCACTGGCTATTGTGTGTTGGTTCTTCCATATATTCTAATCACTCTGACATAAAATCACTTGCCATTATGATTAACTGGTTTCTGGTGTTGGGCTCTGCTCCATGTTCTGCTCTTCTGGGGGCGTCTGAGCCTTTTCTTCCTCAGAAATGTCCTGGCCTAAAAAGACACAGAAGAAGCCTAGAATTAAAAAGGATTTATTGTCGTCATAACCTCACTGATATGATGTTATTTACAAAATTCTTTGTTACAATATAAACAGGAAAACAGCAATAATAAAACAGTGATAAACTATTTATGAGATTACAGTAATATTATATAAATTGTAAAAAGTACTGGCTGTTCCAGTCACTAGGTATTTGGACATGTTACAGGTGTACCTGAAGAGATGCTATCCTTTAGCCTTGGTGCATTAGAGACACAGGATGATAAGCCAGTCAAACATTTGGGTCTCCATTTCAGAATAGTGATAGTGACAATTTCCTCCTCTTCTGCATCTCCTCTGACCTGCAGACCAAAGATTTTGGCTTACACTATGTACTTAACACAATCATAAATCTTACTTTGAAATGCATAGACGCTTATGCTTTGACATTATAGACACATGCATAATGTTAAAATATATGAAACTCCAGTGAATGACTACATCTAAACAGCTTCACTTAAAGCTTCTAACAACAAGAGGTTAGTTCTTTCACTTTCACAAGACCTTGTCGGCATGCACAAAGTCAACAGCGCTACTATTTTAACGATGAAAGGCACAGCAACAGACTGTCAATAAATCATTGCCACACAGTGCGCCCCCTGTCCACTCATTTAGTACTGCCTGGAGTTTCAGCAAGGGGACATTACTTTAATCAATAACATATTAACAGCATTATTT
>JAOTRN010000048.1:11640069-11661056 GCA_028566695.1 Bagroides melapterus
ACACACACACACACACACACACACACACACACAGTTAGACAACTTAGTAAGGTGTTTGCCTTCATTTCTGTTTTACTGTAAGTGAATAATCAAACATCAATAAATAAAATGAAATAATTTGAGTTTTTCAGACAAAAGATTTAACATGTTTGCAATTAAAAACATTTATTTTGTGAAGCCCATCAACACATAATTATCAACACATTAAGGTGGCATTTGGTTAAAAACAAGAACGTGCACGCACGCAAGGGATGATTAGATACAGTATAATACAGCACTTGTTCCACAAATAACAGTGAAAATGTCCCAAGGAAGTTGACCTACTTACTCCATGAAAAGGTTGCTCATCTTCCAATTCCTCAGACCCAGCGTCCGACATTTCTCTCTTTTTTTTTTAAGCTAACAGGCTGATATGAACTAACAAGCTTAACACCAAGCGCGAGTATTCGTTGCTTTTGCCCGTGCCATGACAACGCTCGTTGCTATGACAACGCCGCGCCTATAACAGACATGCGCAATGTGATAGCCTTTAAAAGGAGAAGTGTTGTAAATTATTAAATATTTATAAACTGCAGGTGGTGAATTAAGTGTTTGTTTGTTTTGTTTTGTTTGTTTGAAATCGACATACTTTTTATCATGCATAAATTAGTTTATGAGGTTCTTCTTCGTCTTCTTTTTATTATTATTATTATTATTATTATTATTATTATTATTATTATTATTATTATTATGAAAGATTGCAAGGTATTACAAGAGTGCACTCTTTTAGCCTTGTGGAGAAGTAGTTAATTGCAGAATAATAAACAGTTTCAACACACAAAGGACTTTTACAGCTGTCTTCGTCACGAGGCTTGTTATTGGATTTAGAAAACCACGTGACCACAATCGAGGAAGACAGGAGGAAATGAGGTAGTTCGAAGAAAGTTTCTGCACAGAGAGGTCTAACATGAATCGTGCAACATGACTATCAGATGTTTTTATTTTCTCACGCTGTTCTGTATCTTAATTTTGATCAATTTTAAAAATGTTACTGGGAAGAGAGTTTGGCCTGTTCCTTACAGGTAAAGTAACACCCCACGAGTTTATCTCTCAACTGCAGTGTGAGAACATAATGTGGGAGTTCTGCATTTTCTCCTCTCTCTTGCATTTAACAGTATAATCCACAATTGTACAATTGTGTAATCTGTATTTATTGTCAAGGTGGATCTGCTTTGTGGAACATTTTTAATTTAATGTCTATCTTTCCGCTGTTTTGCTGAACACATCGTTTTCTAGAAGAAGAGTGTTAATAAGTAAAAACTTTAGGTTAAACTTGCTCTAGTTTCATAATTATTATATATTCTATGTTACCGAGTTAAGTGGACTTCCTAGATATTATTATTATACTTAGGATTATTATTTATGTACACAATTAAATAATGTTTGAATTTGTGTATATTTCATTCCTGACTCTGTGTGTGTTTGTGTTGGTAAATGACTAGGAGATTCGACCATCGTCCACCCACTGACCCTTACTGCCAAGCACTTTACCCCTTCTGCCCAACTGGAAACCCAGATGGTCGCATCCCTTCCATGAGAGACAGTGATGTCATTTCCGTGTTTAGACTTCAGACTCCTGTGTGGGAATTCAAATATGGAGATCTTTTGGGGAAATTTGTAAGTTTGTAAGAAAGTTAAAGTCTAATAGGCTGTATTATGCTAAACAGAATCAACAGCGTATCTTCTGTTTCCAGCATATAATGCATGATGCCATTGGATTTGCCAGCTCAGAGACAGGAAGAAACTATACCATGGAATGGTATGAGCTTTTCCAGCTTGGAAACTGCACTTTTCCTCATGAGAGAGAGGACATGATGGCTCCTTTTTGGTGCAACCAGGGTGCTGCATGCTTCTTTGATGGAATAGATGATGAGCACTGGAAACAGAATGGAACTCTAGAGAAAGTGGGAGAGATTTCTGGTAAGAAGTTGTACACAGTTTGTGTGTGTGAATGGTTTTAGTACTATTTTCATATGATTCTGTGTGTCTTTTTTTGTCATAGGGGAGCAGTTTAATGATCTGGCACAATGGGTTCAACAGGACAATGACACAGGTATTTATTATGAGACATGGACTGTGCGGTCAGACCCAGGACCCAACTCAACCACATGGTTCGACTCATATGACTGTTCGCAGTTCGTGCACCGCACCTATAGGAAATTGGCAGAGCTTGGAGCCAAGCTCTCGAGCAAAATTCAAACAAATTACACCAAAATCTACCTGTACAGTGGTGAACCCACCTACCTTGGAGATGATGGCAGCATCTTTGATCAACCCTCAATGAAAAATCTGGCCACAGATATCAGAAAGTTTTACCATTCTTTTCAGCCTCACCAGTCAATGCTTCATTTTATCTTCAGCCTGATGGAAGCCTATAAAAAAGTAGTGCTGGAGAAGACTTTCTATTTGTTCTACAACTTTGAGTATTGGCACTTGCCAATGAAGCCTCCCTATATCCAGATTACTTATGAAGAAGTTCCTCTGCCATGATGAAGGTGGCCTTGAGTTCCCTTTCCCCTGTAAATGAGTTATGACACATGAAACAGCTGTGTTACTTGTGATTACAGTCAATGATTATTTCCACTTTGCCTTGGGTAACAATTAAGTCATGTGTTCTGTTGTAAATATCACATTGTTGGCTCAAATCAGATTGGTTAGAAAGTGTTGGTTAAGCACAACTCAGATAAGTGGTTCTGGCTGTGAGGCAAATCAGTTTTGTTTTTTTTGTTTTTTTTTAATAAATATGCTCATTCTAATGTTAATGTTTATGTAGCAGCAGATTACACAAGGCCTTGTACGGTGGACATTCCTTGCTAACATTTTTTTGTACACATTTTAAAATCCCTGTAAGTGTTCTGTGAGGAGAGGAGAGTCAGCATTTTTGTATTTAATTTTTTTTTCTTTTGTAATTTGTCATTTTTGTCTCCAGTAAAAAAAAAAAAAAAAGAGTTGTAAGGAATTACTTTTTTATTTGAGTTCTTGCATTTATTTTATTTCATAATAATCAGCACTGTAGAGGTGAGTGAAAGATTACAATAATAAAAATATCTACATCAGTAAATGTTTAAAGACATCCGAGTAATCCGACAGCGAATGGGGCAAAATCCCCAGTAAACACACGAGTGGAGAGGCTGTGAGGGATGATTCTTTATGGTGGTGAAGGTGAGTGAGAAACTTGTCACAGACATTCTGCAGCATTCAGTGGAACTTCAAATACATGGTTTGGTGTCATTAATTAAATGTTAAAATGTGTTAGTTTGCTGTCAAATGAAATGTGTGTGTGTGTGTAATTATATATATACACACATATATATACACACACACCTGTTATTTATATAGTATAAGTAGAACCACATTACCATTTAAAATAAAATCACAGTGCACAAAAGGACATTGTATATAGTTTATTTGTACAATGCAAAATGTGAAGCAGGTCTGAATGTTGGAATTGACAAAGCACAGACTCACAAATTAAAGATTTTCCCAAAGACAACAAAGCATCGTTTTAAAATAGTTTTAGATAAATAACTATTATAAACACTGATCAGCCATAACATTATAACCAGTGACCAGTGAATAACCCAGATCACATAATTACAGTGGCACCTGTCAAGAGACATTAAGCAGCAAGTAAACAGTTAAAGTTGATGTGTTGGAAGCAGGAAAATGGGCAAGCGTAAAAATCTGAGTGACTCTCAAGGACCGAATTATGATGGCTAGATGACTGAGAGCATCTCCAAAACAGCAGGTCATGTGGGGTGTTCCAGCTGTGCAGTGGTTTGTACCTACCAAAAGTGCTGGTCCATTGGGTGGCACTGTATGGCTGATCGGTGTTTATGTATTTATGTATATTTTCTTTCTATAATCAGTGATGACGAATACACTAAATAAAGATATAAGAAACGTGTACCTTTTATATATCAAAACAGTATTTTGAACAATAGTTAAATACATGAATAATGTTGAGCTTCCCTAATACAAAACAACGACATTAGGCCAAAGAGCCTGTAAAACCAGTGTGTAAGACTGACATAAATCTGGATGAACTGTTCTGCAAAGCCACGGCTAGGATTTCTAAAGGAATCTATAAAACCCTATTTATGCTAATTTGCTTAACAGATTCTTAAGTACAAACCATAACAGCTTATCTGCAGCTTGCCTTCTTCTGTGCTTGCACTTAAACCTCTGTTGTTCATTTGGTATGCATCTAAACTGCCTTTAAACCATTAATACAACCAAAGGTCTTGATGTTACCCAATAAAAATCTGTTTATAATTGATTATTTAAAAAAGCAGGAAAGCAGTAGTTTATCAGACAACACTGACAGGCTGCTCATGTCAGGAAAGTATCCTCTCACACTGCTTTCAGAACATCTTTAATATATACACATCATATTTCCATCCTAATATCATCTCAAGATCCAAAGTCTGACTAAAAACCTTAAAGGCATAATATAGTACAAACGTGATGTCAAAAACAATTTTACAGCATGACTGCAGAACAAAAATATTAAGTCAATAATATTGTAAAAAATCCAGACCTGTTTCGGTTAACTTCCACATTTTTCTCAATCTGTTACAAAGAACAAAACTCACCAGCTTCCTGTTTTCCTGTCACTTAAAATGACAAGCAACAGGTTTTTGATTCTTTACTTCTAAAACAGCTGGAAACATAAGATACAAGTTCTGAAGTAATAGTCACTCAGTAAGACACGTTAGAAATTAACGCTGGGCGATACGATGATATAGTTTTAAGATTATGACGTCACAATGCGCTCTTTTAAGATATTAGTAATGTTATAGCATAATGTTTTTTATTGAAAACTTACAAAGAATCAATTTTGTTTTGCTAACAATGATTTTATCAATTATAGATTTTATTTTAATAGATTTAAAAAAAAAATATTCCTTTTCAGTATTTCTTTTCTTTTTTTTTATAAATAAAATGTTATTTTAAATATAAAAAATATATTTTTTTTACTCTGATATTAAATAAAGTGTAGAGCTTATCAACTGAAATGAAACACTGTTTTGGAAATATAGGACTGGACTGTTATAAGATCTTTTTGTCACATCACCCACTCCTACTAGAAAGAAGCACCCACTACTACCTTCATAAAAAAAAAAAGTGGTTTTGCCACACAACTCTACAACATTTCTATAATTTTAACTATACCCAGTTTCCATAGTTTTTATAAATTAGAGTGGGTTAGATTAATGTAAAGGCAAAATTCTGCATCTAGCTTTTAACAACAAAATATGAAACATGAAATACATAATTACATAAATAAACTACAAAGCACTGTACAACTGTAATAATATAGCTGCAGCTTTAATAATGATAAAAGCTTATTCTCTTGTGATTGTCAGCATATACACATAGTATTAGATATACAGAAAAAAGCCTTATATTTGAATAGTGTTTACATCAGTGAAGATCTCCCTCCTCAAACTCTAGATTACACTTTAGTTAGTAATACTAAAACACCACCGGTAAATCCTGCCAATGCTACAATATCTCAAAGACCAAGGAAACATCTGTAATACACTGAAGAGTTTAAAACTGCCTTATAGGTTAAAGTAATAAGCTTGTTGTGCTGGTAATGAATCCAGTAACCTGACGCTCAAATAAGTCTGCAAATACCTTACCAGGTAGGCATCATATCAGGGAACCAGACACGGCCGAGATGTCTCGAAACCTCCCAGTGGATCTCATCCAGGCTGTACTTGTGGTCAGGGATGAGCACCTCTTCCATGATAGACAGCTGTGTGAGGCGTCTCCCACACATCCTCACAAACTCCACGAAGGCGCTGCAGGACACCTCACACTCGCCAAGGCCGATGGCCGAAAGCTGTGTACAGCGCTCAGCAATGCGAATCAGCTCCTCGTCAAGGGGACGCAAGCCGTTAGCACACACCACCAACTCCACAAGCCGAGGACAGTTCATGCCTACACGCCCGAGCACTTCCTTACTGACCGAACGGCCGAAGTAGAGGTGTGTGACAGGAATCTCATCCTGGAAGAAAGGCTCAAACTCATCTTCATACAGGAAGAAGTACATGACCAGGTTGAACTTGGGTGAATGGCGCACCATGGCATCCCAGCTGCTCTTTTTGATGGTGTGAAACTGCTGACCTGGGTTCTCACTCACAACATCGATGCGTAGGTGCTCCAGATGCACATGCTTCTCTGAGGAGAGCGCAAGGAGGAGCTCGTCACTCAGCAAGTGGTAATTCAGTGCCAGCTCCCTCAAGCCATGGCACTGATCTGCAACACACAGGATTCCTGCCCGAGAGGTAGAGATAAAGGATCATTTTCAAATTCTTTCAACAATCTCTGAGATTTTGAAAGGTGAATTAATACTGAAGTACTTCATTGTGTGTTAGGGCCTGTGAAAAACCTTTTACATGGTCAATTTATGATAAATCTATATGTTAATCTTTACAACTCAGAATTTGAACAAATATTAACTTCAAGGGACTTGATTTCATTTTTTTCACTTTTTCAAGTTACTCAAAATTTGAGAACAGTAACCAGGTTACATGTGTTAAACAGTCACAGGAAGTGTAGAAGCCCTTAATTAGAATGACTTCAGTACAGCTGCAGCAGGATATCACTAGTTTCTCACACTCTTCTGGTGGGATCTTTTCCACAGCTTTGGTAACTTGTATTCAGTTACTTAGCAGTAGCTTTATCGCCAAGGATTTTCCAGAGCTTTTCAGTCAGGTTTAGATCAGGACTCTGGGCTGGCCATTTCATTATTTCAATGATCTTAGCATCACTGCTTTACCTGTTTTGGAGTGTGACAGGAAGCATTGCATTGGGAAGGGAAGTAACCACATGTTGATAACATCTGCATTCACCCTTCCATGTAGCTGTATAAGAGGCCCAACTTCTGATGCATTCTCCAAACTTTTCATTCAGTTAGTGGTGTGGTCAGAGAACACTGACAAGAGTCCTAATCTAAAATCTCTGCAAAATCCTTGGTAAAGTTATTGCTAAAATTAAAAAAAAAAAATACAGTTACTGCACTGTGGAAGAAGTTGACAGAGTTCACATCAGAGCAGTGTGAGGAACGTGATGTCCTGTGGCCACAGCTGTGTTGAAGTCATTCAAAACAAGGGTCTGTTCACTTCCTTCTAATGTAGGACAACTCAAACATTTTAGATGTAATCTTTTGTACTACAATGGTTACTGTTCTCCGTTTTTAATCACTCTGTTCCACAACATAAAGGTTTTTGTTGAAGTGCTTGGTTATTTTGTGAAACTATCTATAACCAAACAAATAACCTAATCAAAGAATCGGAAAAAATGTCCTTTGGACTAAGGAGACCACGGTAGTAATTTGTAAAGTTTTGGTCATTCAGCACAGTGCATCAGCACATACATCGTTTTGATTTGAGCTTATTTTGAGAGATTGATGAACGCCACTTTATACTGGAATATTCCTGAGACAAATGTTAGGCCATCTGTCCAGTAGCTTAAGCTGGGCTGAAATTGGGTCATGCAACAGGACAGTGATCTCAAGATTTAAGATGTTGCAATGACCAAGTCAAAGTCTAGACCCCAACCTCACTGAGATGCTTTGAGCTGGATCTTAGAGCTGAGCATAAATAAATATCTCAAACATCAAGTGAACTGAAACATGTTACAGTAGAGTGGGCCAAAATTAGTGATTTAAGAAAACAGACAGAAGATGTTTATTTCAAGTTATTTGCTGCTAAAGGCAGTTCTACATATTACAGCATTATAGGTTGTACTTATTTTTTCCCACCCGATGTTATTTGTTTTTTCGAAGCTGTTAAGGACCATACTCTTCATATTTATGCGCTGATAAATAAAAACCTAGAAATGGAGCAGAGAGTGCGGTTTCTTTTCCACATGACTGTAGGCAATGTTTTACTAGTTATAAACGTATCATCCACCCATCCGATTCAATTCTTTAATTACATTTATATTAAAAATATGACTACCAGCAGGAGAGACATGGGGGCAGCTGCTCATCTTTAGCAGTTTGAGTGTGTCACTGTTGTTGGCCACCAAGACCTTGAGTGATGGGTCATCAACAGGCGTGTCATCAATCTTGAGTGATGACAGAGACTTGGAGTTGACAAACACCACGGTCAGTGCAGAGATGAAGTGAGACTGGAAAGATTAAAAGAGGAAACTTTACACATTTATACAGAGACAAGACTTTAAAACACTTCCATAAGGTTTCTTCATGTGTTTACCTTTGTTAACTCCATAAAACTTGGTCGTGCTGTGGAAATGAGGCCAAGGGTCTTTATTGAGCAGTTTACAAGCTGAGACAGGATGTTGCAGGCTGCCTCTGCTGATTCTGTACTGCTGTCCACCTGCACACACATACTGTTCAGTGTTATACTGCAAACCCTAAATAATAAGCAGACATTACATCTTCAAATCACTTTGCAATTCTTTTGTTTTTATGTCTACTACAGTACGATAAAAATAAGCCAGTCATAAAAAAAAAATGTCCAAACATTCCTCACCTTAAAACTGACATACTGTAAATGATTTGAGTGCTTCTTGATGATCTGCTTGATGAGATCAGGATGAGTGGCCTTCAGGTAAGAGCTTGCAGGTTGGTTGAGCTCAAACTCAAAGCATCTCCAGAGCTCAGGCATGTGAAAAGCTTCATTCCAACCACGGCATACCTGAGAGGCAAAGGCACGATCCAGCAAGGGCAAATACTGAAAGACACGCAGCAGGATCTCCTGTGGTAACCACGCCCAGGACGACGCCACATCTCCACAGTCCTCACTGGGACGTCTAGCTTTCTTACAAACCTCCATCCGCTCCTCACAGGACGGTCCACTGGCCTCTTTGTGTCTGACTATTCTTCTTTTCATTCTTGAAAATGAAAATGTAAATAAAAAGAGACTCACTTTCACATAAAAACATGCTGATGTCATGGCTGTGCTACTCATGTCTGGCACTTGCAAAAAAGAGATAAGAATAGTTGTTCCTGTTTGTAAATCGCATCTATTGAACGCATTGATTTTATTTTGAAACTTAAGTTACACTAGAAAACTTTGGCAAAACATATCTGGCATTATTATGTATTATTATGGAATCATTCCACAGCGAATATAAACTACATAAAATGTACATTGTCTATTTTTTACAAAAGAAAACAGGAATTTAATTATTTTACCGATGAAAGATTACATATATATAAGTTCTACTTAATTAAATCAAGAAATTTATCAAAACATAGTTTGATTTTGGTTTGTGTAATATTTGGATTTTCGTTATATTTTGTGTTTAAATCTTTTTTTCTCCATTTTACCTGCTTTCCCGGGCAATGATTGCATTGACGTATGTCAACTTTTATATTTGTTTACCGGAAACAAACAAAAACTAATGGAAAAACAAGCTAACTCTAACAACTTGATATTAATGTCCAAGCAAGTGGATCCTTGTTCGAGTGTTTTTATGCAGTTGAGGAATCTTGATGTTGGTCCTGTATGAGCTAACGACAGACGGTTATTGGCTTACACAAATATGAGCGCGTTGACACCCGACAGCTAGCACCCTAATTAAATACTTACACCTTTCCTCAGTACAAGTGTCCCTAGCCATTTTGTTTTGCTGCTTCAACTAGCTGATTACCTGGTTGGTGTTTAGTCAGGAGAGATGTCTTGCTGAATCAGTGAAGATCCGATGTGCTTTAAGTCTGGACCCGAGCTGCAAAACATCCGAAACAGCAAGATGTGGTGCATTTGAAGCTTATCATTATCATTATCTAGCGAACAACTACGTTTTAATTTCCCATTGCCGCCTGCAAGAGTCTCTCTCTCTCTCTGTGTGTGTGTGTGTGTGTGTGTGTGTGTGTGTGTGTGTGAAATGACCTAATTCCTGCGCTCGAGCTACTGTCGCGGTAGATTTTCAGTGGATCATTAAAAATGGCGTTGTTGTTGTATTGTGACGGAGAGCAAGGGCTCATGGGAGATGTGTACATTAATATGTCCTTATACACGAGCATATCCCATTCAGTTACCTCACCCTTTGCTCCTTAAGTTGAATCAATAAAATACTACAGGAACCATGACGAAGCCCGCTGAAAATAAACTTTTTTTTATGATATTAACTACTATTCCCATGATGCATTGTAAAGAAACAACGTCATAAATCACGTCCCGTCAAATCTCTTTAGCACGGCAGCGCGCGCCAGCAGCCACAATTATGGAATTAAGGAAATGTACGCACCTATGTAATTTGTTAATAGAGGTTGCATTTTAGCTAATGCTTTGTAAATACATAACTAAAGAATCCTTCTATTGTTCCAGTGCTAGTATTTCTATACATTTTAAAAGGAGGGGAATTACTTAAACTTCATATAAATACCTAAAATATATACAGAATTCTTTATATGTTTAAATGTTTTTCGCAATTTTTTGATTACATATTTTATTTGTTTCATTATAATTCTTATTAGAAGTAGTAGTATTTATTTATTTATTTTATTTTATTTTTTAAGACTTGGGTTCTATGGGTATTAGCTCTACATAAGTTTGTACATGAGTTAATACTGGGTTGTGCATTAGGAAGCCATGTTTGCTTACATCTCCATGGATCCTGCTTCTATCCTGAGCTCTGGCTGCTGCCTGTGTGGTGGTTCACATGTTCTTCATCATAGTCTCATGACAGACTTCCTGGGCTCCAGATCCAAGTAGGTGGTAGTAAAGCAATATTTCATTTCACCAATACATACATTTATATACATAGATATTCCTGCAGCTCTTTTAATGTTGATTTAAATTTTTGTTTCGATCTTGTATAGATTTTGAGGGAATATCCTGTTCTTGCTGATTATTTCAGTCTGAACATAGCCACATCCACATACTTATTAATCATGTTTTTGTGACATTTTTATTTTTATATATTTATTTTTTCTGTAAAAGATTTCTGATATGATTAATCACAAAAAACAAAAAAACAAGGGCAGGTAGTCTTTTTTATATCCATTATGTATTCTGGCTACTAATTATTTTCCTCTGGTGATTTCACTGTGATGTTAAACTACTATAACAAGTGCATGCCAAGGTTCATTCTTTCAGGAGGAAAAAAATCAGAAGACACATTTGTAATGTACCTTGCAGAACAGAGGATCTGGTTTATTACCACCCAACTCTATCCACCACAGACAATACAGAGCAAATTTACAGGTAGCATTATTTTCTCTTTTACAGCAGCTGTTTATCACACTTCCACACATTCACACTTCCAAACAAATTCACAATGTATAATAATCTTTTTAGGTGTGTAGACTGGCCCCATCCCAAATATTTCTGTGTTCTATTTTTTTTTTTTTTTACAATACAATAATAGAACATACTCACCTTTTATGGATTTAAAAAGACAGAAAATGGTTTTGTACCACATTATATCACTGAAGAGTTGAAAGGGTTCCTGTTAACCCCTCACATGTGACAGATGTAGGCCCATCAAATTTTCTGAGCACAAGGATGATGCTATATTTGCCAGGTGAAAACACAGCAGCGTGTCACTGTATAAAAATGTACAGTTGCTTTATTGACATACATTCCATGTTTACAGCTGCAAGATAGGAGGCACACCCAGTATTGCACTTCATTAAAAGTTCTGGCTCAAAACAAAACCCAGAATATCAAACAAAACTGAAGTGTAGAGTAGCAACATCTGAATACACCTATTTTGGATATTATCATTATATACAAGATTAGATAAATCGTACACTATTTTCCTGCCATCATAACATTCTTAACAGTCCACATATATGATCTGAACTGAAGTCTTTTCTGCTAAGCCATGATGCACTCAACAGAGGAGAATACTGTACAGGATTAGGAAAAGAGTCAGTTTCCATATTGGTACATTTCAGTGATCAGGTGGTGAGCAAAGTTTAAGGGAGCCGAGGGTTACAACGGCTGCATGCAGACACGTCACAAGTTTTATTTTATTTTATTTTCCATAGTTTTACTATTTCCTGGGTTGTTCGGGGTCTGTTATGAGAGACACAGAATCTCGATGCACAGTGCTGCATCCCCGCTTCCTCAAGCCAGACATCCAGACATACCTCTCAGACTGGCTGAAGCAGGAGTCTGCAGTTGCAGGTAAAACAGGGACTCGGACAGTAATGTACAACAGGCCCCTTTAGTTTAGAAGGTATGAGCATTTCTGCACACACCACAGCCCAGAGCAAACTCCTCTCCAGTGGGAGGATGCACTACATGCAGGGGACACTCACTCCCCTCCAGCTGTTTACCCTTAGGGCCTGTCAAAGACACAGATATTTCATGACTCAAAATGTAATGAAACTAACTGGTGTACTGTACATTTTAAAGTAATTTAAATTTACCAGCAGGACAATGAGGCAGCTCTTCTTTGGGGATACTGGTCATTCTCTGGAAGTCATCATGACAGGCATTGCAGAAGTGTGTGGTCCCAAAGCAGAAAAACACAGCAACAGAACAGCAGTAACGGCATTTGTATTCAAGAAAGTCTGTTCCATGTTTGGAGCACATCTGCAAAAGTGAAAAGAAAATAAAGGACTCTTCTTGATACATCATAGTTGCTTCATAGTTGCAGGGTGGTTTTAATGAATAAAAGCTTATTTGCAAAATTTCAGAACGCCATAAAAAAACAAACAAAACCAAAACACACACATGCGTGCACGCCCACACACACAGACAGACACAAAACAACTTGCCTGTGCCCTGGACACATCAGAGCATGCACCACAGATAAGCTCACTGGGGTCATAGTCATCTCCCTGTCCTGCCTCTGCATCACAGCGTGCCTCTCCCCCAAAATAAGCCTGCAACAAATCAACAGATCACATTCTGAGCCAACCTGTGCAGATGCTTTCTTCAATCAAAAATATGAACTTCGACAGATGGCAGAAATTTAATTTCACATCTAGCCTTTGTAGAATACTAACTCTGTTCTGCCATAACTTACTGTACATCTGTTTTGACTCACAAAATCTCTGTTTTCGACTTTAAAAAAATGTGCCTGTTATTTTTTCTTTTTTCAACTGTCAACTTCACTTTGCTATGATGCTGAATGATCAGCTCACTAAAACCAACAAAATGATAAATGAAAGATATTTTTCATTAAAATATTAACTGTATTTTGTAAACTAAAAACAAATCTTGTGAATCTAACCTTTTTGCATTTGTAGCAAACATAGTAAGCATATCTATTCATAGCGAATCCAGCAGGGTCATTGTAAAAGCGAGCCCCAGACATGGTTATGGCCTCACTCTTGTGCAGCCCTTCATATTCCAGTCTCATTAAAGCTTTTCTCCTCACATCCTCATAGAGTTCTTTGATAGGATCCAGCAGATCTTTGATCACAGAGTGGTTAATTTTGTTCTAGGAATAAAACACATGCAGTAAGTGTTAAAGAATAAAGTATACCATCACAGAAAATATACTCTTCATACAAACCATGACACTGCTTGCTGTGATTACATACCTTACAGATAGGACAGGACATGAAGCCAAATGTTATCCTAGGCCCTAGCCAGCGGTTTTCTAGGACTCTGCGTGTGCATTGAAGATGGAACACATGACTACAGTCCAGCTGAAAATAAAGAGATACAGAGAGATGGGTCATGTCTAGTGTTCACTTTTCAAGAATAAGAACGATCTGCTTGCCGTTTGGTGCAATACCTGGATGGCAGGGGCAGCAGACAGAGCCTCAGTGAAACAGATCATGCACATGTCATCAGCGTCCTGTTTCAGACAGCCAGTGTTCTTGTCACAGCCGTGCAAGCAGGGCAAACACAGCTCCTCGTTCTTCACCCCACCACAAGGGTGACCACACGCATGAGTCTTACTGCAGGCCAGTTTTGCATACTCCTACACACAAAGAAACATGTTGCTAATGCAGTTGTCTTGGTGCTTATTGCATTTGAGAGAAATACTAGAACAGAAAACTGCCTTCATTATCTTCTTAGAAGTACTCAGATTTACCTGACAATCTGGGTCTGAGCACACACTCCCTACTGCAGACAACTCAGTACCATTCCTGGTGCCACAGAAACGACAAGCATCTGAACTGCTTGAAGCAGGTTTACCTGAAACACGTGAGCTGGTCAGTTAGGGCCACAAGAGTGCTTCAAAGGAATATACATGAATAATAAGAAATGGACAGACTTTTGTCAAACAATTTCTATAAATACATCACAAAGCAACAAGAAGACACCTGTGTGCTCTCTGAACTCCACCATGGCCTTCATGGTCTTCGAGTCAGCTAGTGCCATGAGCCAGAACAGTTTGGTTCTTCCACAGCCTTCATGGAGATCAACCTTAATGGCTTCCTCTTCTTCCTTAAACACCTGCAAACAACTTAATCAGTTAGAAATAGAACCATAAATTTCATCTGAAATTCCCAGTGAAAAGTAGATGCTTTTGGAGCAGTCAAACAATAATGTATTTAATGTTCTACTCAAACCATTAGATGATGTGAATTTAAAATATAATAAAAATAATAATTTATCATCTGTAACATAACATTGATCTTGAGCATAATTTCTATGGATCTTCTTTTTCTTGTTCTTCGTTCCGGGTATACTGACAGGAGTGTACCTGTCTCTGGTGGGAGCGAGTACGGCGGTGCAGATGAAGGAAACGGTCACAGTCAGTGCACAGGTTTCCACACACATTACAAAGGATGATAGCTGCAGTTTCCCCATCATCATGATTGTCACACATAGGCTGTGAAAGGAAAAAAAAGATTGGAGTGCTTTAACAGAAAGCTTTGATCTTTATTGCATCTCTGAATGTTATTAAAACACAAGGCTTTACCATTTGTTTCTGCTGGCCATCTTTGCCCATCCAGCGGCCTGATGATAGGCGGTCCACATGGTCTTGATCCAGCACACAGAGAGAGGCAAGAGCTAGCCAGAGCTAAGCAGAAACAATACACCAGTTATTTTACATATTTAGTGCTCTGCTCTATAATGTACAGTAATCATATATAGAAAAACCTAAGGAGATATTAATTTGAAAATGTAATTTTGTCAGGACATATGAGCTGTGAGGCAGTTTTAGCCCATGCCTGATGACTCAGTGACCTGGTTTGTGATGAAGTGTCTTAGATGACCTGTTTGTGCTGAATAATGAAAGGCTTAGTCATACCCGTGTGGTAGCAATGCAGCGCACTGGTGAGCGGTGCTCATCCTCCATCTTAGTGAGAGCAATAATGGTCTCAGCAATGGCGTTCTTGGTTACTCTGGACCAGGTGTCAGAGAGATGACCCTAGAGAGGATAATTATATGAATGATAAGCACACAACATCCAAAACCAATTCAACATAATACTATCAAAAAATCATAGACAAGAATTGAGCCAAAGAATTTAAGAGTTCTCACAGCAGCCATGTCCTTAACCAGCTTAATGATGATCTCAGCAATTTGAGGTGGTGTTGAACCCTTCATCCACCAGTGACTCTCCCCTCGCCTGATGTAACTACTCACAAACAGGCAAAAGGCAAGAAAAAGGCACATTTAGCTTACTAAGGCATGAATCAATTAATATTTGACTTTGTTCAGCTTTACCATAACAAGCTCACCTGGAGTTGAAAATCATGGGCAATGTAACTGTTGTGACACCTTTGGCCGCTGCCATGCCTGCTATGCCAGCAATGGTGGTGCCCTTGGCCTTAAGTTGTACAGTAAGGGCTTTGGCAATGCATCCCAGGAACATGTCCAGAATCCCCAGCTTGTTCCAGTCACCCTTTTCTGTTGAGTGGATGATGTCACTGATATCTGCTGGCGGCAAAGCCTTCACACCAATTACACTGGCCAAGCGCACAGGAGTCACCTCAGGAAGGACACGTCTGAGCAGTGAGGTCACCTGAGTGATCAAAACCAGTGATTAGTCATAATGCCTGCAGTGGCTTCATGCTGTGTGAAACAAAGGAACACAAACATACTACTGTAACATGCTCTCACACAAACCTACCTGTCTTTGGACACGTGGTGAGGCTGTATGGAGTAGGGAGAACAGATCCTGTAGTAGGGTGAGTTGCTGAGCCAAGTACTGTCTCCCTACATTGGAGCCACTCAAGGCTAGAACCATTGACAGCAATTCAAAACAGTATGCATCTGAAGAAGCATCATCATCACTGGGCTGCGAATTGGCGTTTTCTTTACTAGATATGGCATGTTCCCACTCCTCACGGACGCGTGTAGCTTCCATGCGTATCGCCTGCACAATGTGTGCACATACCTAAGGACAAAAAGAACACAAAAGAAACCAAATTTAGCATTTTCTCTTATGTGGCAATAAAGCCCAACTGACAAACGAAGTAATTCTAGCCACAAAATATATTTCACACTGGATACAACTCGAGAGTCATTCATGAAAGGTGTGAGGCATTTAACTCTATGATTATTCTCCCTGGATTAGTAAAATGTAATGCATATGTCAATTTAAGCCATCAGATGAATCTAAGCATACATTACCACATGCACAATTAAATAATGCTGATTGGTTTACGTACGTTTTGCTCAGCTGCTGGTAGCACTTTGATAATTACTGGGATAGTACAAATAATGTATGATATTTATTCTATAAGAATTACATACATTATACTGTTTCTACACTGCCCTCATGCATGACCATAGATAAAGCAGTGTAAAACCGGCTTAGGACTGGCTTAAGCTCAGTCATGACATACCTGCTTCTGCAAATTGGTGAGCTTGCTCCTGCTGAATATGATTCCAACCATGTGTTCCTTTAAATCAGCATCAGATGGTGCCTACAAATGATGGTGACCAGTAATCATTAAAAAAGTAAACTTGGTGTTTCATTAATGTAATCTCAAATACTTATTGCCTTTGGCAGTGGCAAAGTATAATGCTTACCTTGTCTTCACCCTCTGGAGATGACAGCAGGTTCTTCTCCTCCTGCTCTGGAGTAGGCTCTGCATCCCCACAAATCAGCTTCCCAAACACCTACACAACAAAAATGCCCTCATTATAAAAATACTGAGTCATCCTCAGGCAAGTGTTTTGACATGTTAATTCAGCCACATGGCATTTCTAAAGAGAATCTCACTAACCTGTGAGGTGATGAGGCGGAAAACACGAAGAGTTTCTGCTTCACAGTTCTTCTGCTGAGCCATGCTAGCTGAAATTTGCCCTGCTATCTTGATGGTGTCACCTTCCTTCCAACCAAGCACTTTAACCTGCCTCACCCTCAGTGTGTTCTCAGGACCCTTCAACTCAATCTTGATTACATGGTAGTCCCCACCAGGTAACTCGCTGGTCACCCAGCCCATGTGCCTCGAGTCCAGGTCAATCTGACACAATAAAGATACCACTGAATAAAACAGGCCTTCAAAAGCCACTAGATGTCTTACTTTCACACAAAGCTCTGCTGTCAGTATAACCATTATAATATGAGAAGATTGCCTTGGTTATCAGTCATTGAATTTGAGATATCTTTATGACCTTGGTGGAAAATTATATAAAAGTAGATTCCATTAAAAAAATGAAAGATTTCTGCAGAAGTATTACTAGGATTGTTCGTTTTGTACAGATAGTTATCAGAGTTACCTGTTTGATTCTACAGAGGTCTTCCACTGCTTTTCCACAGAGAAATGTAATTGAAGTGACTTTATTCTAAAGGATTTCAAAAAAACAGACAATAGATATGTTATATATACACAAATAGAAAACTAATGAAGTAATGTATCATCTTTAAGCAGATAATAACTGTCAACATTCTCCAGTCAAACTCACTCCAATGTCACGGGAGTTGTCCACATGCACAGAAACATAAGTGGCAATGATCCCCTTCACAGAGCTGAGGGTGATGCTCTTTGTCTTGTTCTTGTCCTCATCCCCTGACTCCCAAAATGTCTCAGTAGAACCATCTGTCAAGCTTCCAATCATAGCAGGACGGCTGGATGTTTTTATGTCCATCACACTGGTCAAGTCCTTCAAACAGGTTACCACACACAGCTCCTGGATTCAGTGAAATGGGTTATTACATGCAAACAATATTAGCATTATTACAGGATTATTATTATTATTAGATTTATTTTTGTGTTGCAAACAAAACTGTTCAACTTCATGTGAAATTACATAAACACAAATCTTGAAGGTGTTACATACAATACGGTTGCAGAAATGACAAACGCATAAATGCTTGAAGAGATTGAGATTGCAAGACTATTAGAAGAATATACTGAAAGAATAATACAATAAAATGCTTTTTGTTTACAACCTGACTGATGGCTTCATATCCTGACTGCACGCTGATGTTAAAGCTCTCTTCACTGTCTCCATCATCTGACTTGGACAGGATATTGTTGATGTGATGGAACACATTACTCTGGTGCAGAAACTGATGGTCTGACTGTTTGAATTTGAGACTCCAGCACCTATTTGAAGTTTCAGGATTTTAGTCACACAGAACAACAGATAGGCGCCTGTGTTGCAGTATATTGTAGTGTCTCACTTACCGGAGGGCCATTTGCTGAAGGGAACTGCCACCAGGGAGTGACATCATCAGATCAGAGATGGTTTGTAGAAGTCTGTGGAAGGTGTGTGGGAGAGGGTGGGCTGCTTCTCCAGCAATGACTATGTCAGAGAGAGGATGCTCGCATACACCCAAATCTTTCTCCTGCAATGAAACAGATCAGGCAGCATTTATACAGCATGTAAAGTCGATCCTGGAAATACATAAGTGAATTCGAAGGAGCCACTGACATTTGTGAGTTGTAGCCTAACCTGCTCCACTGTGTCTTTATTGCCTTTGTTTTCATCCTCTTCTTCTTCCTCAGGCTCACATGGAGATGGAGTTAAAGAAGCCACAAAATGCCAGAGGATATCATGGAGAGAGGTGGTTTGAATCACGTTGCAGAGCAGCCAATTAAATGCCTAATGAGAAAGTGAGTGATTGAGTCTGCTAGGAATTCTATTTCACTGCATCATACTATTAACCTTATAATACAGTAGATAGAAAAAAAAGTCTACACACCCCTAAAACCAATATAAATCATGTCAGATCTTGTTTCACATATGATCTGGAGAGTTTCAGAAGGAAGTGTATAATTACCTATAAAATAACCATAAAGTGCCAGGTAGACTCTTAACTAAAGAGAGTGAGTGCTGTATGACAATCAGTTAGCTTCTATATCACATTCAATGTGGAAAGATCTGACATGATTTATCGTGGATTTTTGTCTTTGTGTGTGTGTGTGTGTGTGTGAAGCCTTTTTTATATTCAGTTTACATTTTAATTTCATATCTATCTATTACTAAGTAATTAATCACTAACCTCCATAGCAAATACTCTGCAAGCTGATTTGCGCAAAGCGTGCTTCATGGCCACCTCAAGACCCTCCAGATCATGGTGCTGAATGACAAAGGCCAGCACAGGCCACTGGAAATTCCTTTCCCCTTTACTAAGGGAGCCATGTGCTGAGATCAGTCGAGACAGCTCAGGAGAGGGGTGTCTCAGAAGGGAGGAACCCACTTCTATAATAAAAAAATATATATATATGTAACACCTTTTGTGCATCAAGATCTACATTTATAGAATATGAAGCAGAACGCAGAAGTCCTCATATATGTCTACTAAAAAAAAGTGATCACAAACTAGAAAGCATTAACGAAGCTTTTACACCAAATAACATTTGATGACACTGTAATGTGCACTGTTAGTCAAAGACGTGGATATTTTTGACTACCTAAAAAATCTAAGTGAAAAAGGCCTAGATCTCCATGATTAATTAGGCACTGGCAGCACATAAAATATCCCAGTGTCTGAGTCTCTGGATCAAACAAGCTTCTTGCCTTCAATGAAACACTTATCTAGGTCTAATGAGATAAACGGTTTATAAGGGCATGCCGTTAAGGTCAATAATCACCTGACACTTATTCATTTACCACCCACAAGGGTCATTATTTTCCTCTAATACAATGTCTGGACATATTTTTTTCCTGAAATAACATGTCAGTTTGTCAATTCATCTATTAATTAAACATGAATGTCCATAAAAGCCATTGCCTCAATTTCTCTAAAATGTACTAAAATGGATAAATGCAGATTGTCATGTTAATAAGAAACTGCTTATTAAAGTACAAAGTCCATCCTTAAATGTTGCTGTGATGAAAGACAAAGTGACAGACAATGGAAACTCCATAAAAATGCCACATAACTTTTCCATTAATGAAAACTTCAACAAAGACCTTTTGTTTGTTAAATAACACGTTTTGTAATTCCATTTATCATTAGTCTTAGACTATGTGTGTATCGGTAATGTATAAGTTGCCACTCTCAAAAGAATATAAAGAATATAGCATAATAGACTAAAGAATATTAGCATTACACTAATGTCTGAATCATTTTCTTAAAGACAACACCTGGTCAAACAGAGAATTCAAAACAGGAATTCAAAGCTCAAAACAGGAGAACAAACTTAAGAAACACTGGTGTAGTAAATAGCAATACTGTAAACGTGGCAGAAAGTAAAAGGAGTACCTGCATCCCCACTGTGTACCCTCCGTCTTGGCACTGCCTTCACTCTGGCTGGAGAAGACGAATGTTGTTTATCATACTCGGACGCAACCACAGAATAAGAGCGTTGGAACACTGTCCGTTTGGCTGTGTCACTGTCTGTGATTGGACTTGTCTCCAGGCTATCAAAACAGTACACGATTAAAAGACTTATTCCTGCCAAAACTAGCATCATAATTACCTCAGCTGAAGTTTTAGAAAGCAGCAGTGAAGAAGAAATGTGCTGTTACCTAGGTGGCATGGACTTCATATTACTCTCTGGTTCCTCAAAGACATTGGGACAAGCATCAGGTGTGACAGAGATATAAGGAGCTGGTACTGATGTCGACCTCAGGTAGCGCATCTCATCCTGGAACAGGTTTTCATCCTGATAGCCTCCAAAATTCTCTGTATGTTGACTGAAA
>JAOTRN010000048.1:11669747-11680861 GCA_028566695.1 Bagroides melapterus
AGCCGCCCAATCATCGCAATCCTAATTTCTGTAATCCGAATACGCGCTGGATAACCGTAGGGAAGTCGGCGTGTAGCCTAGCTGCCACGGTCCAACCACGGAGCGTATTCACTGTTGAGATCAGCAGACTGGGACGGTGTCGTGCCATGAGCCACACGATCTCAGCGACGTTATCTCAACGCCGCTAATCTGCCAATTTGTTATTTCTGTGAGGCGAAATATCGCAGAAAATTTGCAATTATTCCAAGGTCGCTAATTTTCTCTTCTTTGTGAAGCATATAACGCAGGAAATTTGCAATCAGATCACAGTCTTCCCTGTGGCTATCCGGCGCACCGGGTAAATATCGCAGGAAATTTGCAGTCAGAACACGCGCCGGATAGCCGCAGGGAAGACGGCGCGCCAGGTAGCTTAGCCTTGCCTAGCTTAGCCATTACCACTGCAGTTCACTCACGGGGCATATTTACTATATTCATTGATGAGATCAGCGGCCAGCAACGGTACAGTGAGCGAGCCGCAAGATCTTAGGCACGTTATCTCAACGCCGCTAATTCTGCTCTTTTTGTGAAGCGAAATATCGTGAATTTTACAAACAGAACACTGCGGGAAAGACGGTGCGCCGGGCAGCTTAGCCTAGCCTAGCTTAGCTGCTATGGCCACGGTCCACTCCCGGGGGGTATTCACTGTTGAGATCAGCGGCCGGCCACAATACTTTGCGGGACGCAAGATCTTTAGCAACGTTATCTCAACGCTGCTTAGTTTGCACTTTTTGTGAAACAGCACGTGCCGGATAGCCACAGGGAAGATGGCGCGTAGCGTAGCTTAGCCTAGCCCGGCAAGCTTAGCTGTTGTCTTGCCGCCGAGTCTCTGCTGCGAGGCTTCTTCTACGGCGGTGACGGCTTCTTCTGTTCTTCGGGGCAGCAAGTAGTTAGCGCTGAAGAGAAGAATGGTGAAGTACAGCATTTCAGCGGGGCTTATATAGGCAGACAGCCCCGCCCCAACATGGCGGGCTGAAAAGCCATTTGTCCACTTACTACCACGGACGTTACCAATAAGGCTTCAGTGATTCGGGGAAGTAGGGAAGGGATACCCATAGCGTCAGACATTGACGCAATGCGAGAGCACATCTCGAAAGGGAATTAATTATTTACAAAAAAAAACTTGTTTGTATCCAGTTTGATAAATGAGGCCCATTGTTTGACTAGAGTGGACAGGCTTAAAACTTGCTGTAAATCCTGAAATGTAATGGATTATTTGAAGACAGTGTTGGCAGATGACCACAAAGTAACACACATGGGTTTAAGCAATGCTGGTTTATATTTATGTAATGGACGGTATGAGTGGAAGTGTGTTCCTACAGAGCGAGGTTATTCTTGCATTCAAATCCTCATTTAAGCTCACCTTTGTTGTTGGAGATGCCATAATCAAAACCTTGTGCTCCACTGCCCATAGTTCTGCTAAAGGCCTGCACTGAGAAGGGGCTGGGAGGAGGAGTCTGAGCACCATGCTCTAGGACAGCTGGCTCTGTTGGAGGAAAAATAAAGCCAAAACAGAACAGACTATTCATCACATTTCCGCATGACAAATATTTTACTTAGTCAGTTTATTATGGAACCTGTCCAAGTTAACTTGATCTTGAAGCCATTGCCTTAGACAAACAAGAATGGAAACATTTATTTCGCAACCTTGCTTGTGGGTGTGGTTTTACCTTCATCATGACGCAGGTATTGGTTTCCTCCTCTGTCTCTGGCTAGGGACCAAGCCTCTCCCTCATCGCTCTCACAGAACTCAACCACACTGTTCTTATCCAGCTGCACCCATGTTCCTTCTGGGTTAACCACCTGACAGAACAACAACATTATTTATCTCACCACACACAATGCTCCAGCACTGGCCATAACATTGATTGTTATCACAGTGCAGTTTATAAAAATTTATAATAAAATGATTCATGATTGCACTGGCAGTAAATGAAAAAGAAAAGTGCCATTCACTTAGTATCATACTCAACATAGAGCATGCTGTTCTGTTTGGCAAGTGACTTTGGAAGTGCACACTGGAGCAGCAGTGCTAAGTGCACAGTAGTAACTAAAATTTGAAGAAGGGCACTCTGGGACAGCATGACACACCACACCCTTTAGAAAGACTCAGCAAGAAGACCACATCCAGCCACCTCAATTGCAAACCATGGGGAAGATTCAATGTGTTAAAGGTGGGAAAAAATACTTCAAGTGGACAGAGGAGGACACTTTAGAAATGACTTCAGTCTTTATGTTTATGAACTTCACATTCCATTTTTTTCATTTTTCGCTAATAGAAGTAATTAAATTCCAAAATATTTTTATATATGTTTTACTGAGCATTCCAAATAGTTGTACTAAAATGTTATTCATTCAAAGCAAGAGCAAATGCTGAAGCCATGCAGGTTTTAATTATACTTTTATGTGTAAGAATTTCAATATACATAGAATGACCACACATCCACACCAGGAGCTTATTATGTATTGTTTCTTTAAAAGGAAATAACACACTACAATTTTGAGGGACACGAAGAAGAAAATGAAAAATACTATTACAGTGACCGCAGCACTGGAAATAAGGCAAGAAATCTGGCAACGTAGTGATTTACTAGCAGCCAAAAGAACACAGGTGGGAGTCCATACCTCGCCTACCGCCTTGACTTTGTTCCCCAGTACTAACATCCCAATGGGGATACCTCTAAGGTTTGGGCAGCTTCTGATGTTGTGACCCGAGGGTCCCGTCTTCACTACCTTATAAAGACCTGGTCCGCCACCCAGGCCAGCCCTGTCCACACTGCGCATGGGGGCTTCATTGGAAGGGTGGCCATTGGTCTCCCTTATACACTCATCTGACTGGGGCCTGGCCTCCTGTAAAACCAAAGGTGATAAGTCAATCTCTGAAGCAAAAAAAGCAACCGGTACAATACATTACTGAACTTTAAATGGATCTCAATGAAGTGTCAGCATTTAGGCAGGAGTCATATCAGTTACAATACTTGCACTCTATGCACTATAATAAGCGTCTAACCCATGATATATATGCAAAAATTATTCATTAATAGATACTTCATACTGATATAAATTCTGATGTTAAACTAAAAGCAAATTGTGATTTGAACTGAATGAGAACAATGTGTACAAAACATGACTGGGATACTAGAGAGTGAGGATGACTATCCACCAGGCATGCCAATCAGCTCCTTTTATATGTAAATCAAAAAAGAATTCATGCTAAAATGAAATCATGCCAATGACTTGTGAAATATCAAATCATAATATGACTGTATTTCTTATGAAACCATCATGTAAATGCAAAAAATAGATAACTAGACACACACATTTATTCAACATAGTCTAGTTTGACACATACATTATGTTGAATCTTCCTAAACATAGAATTAACAAAAATAATCATGCATCTGTGGGACAACACATTAACTGTAAATGAACAAGATTTTGAGCAGACAAATAAAGACACAAAATCTGGTGGAAAGCAAAGAAGCAGCAAAGCCAAACACATCTGTCCCTCCTTTTGACAACTCACCTGAGGGAAACAAGATACGGTCGTCCATGACAAAAAGTCGATATCCCTGACTCCTTGGCTAGCACTAAAGGTATTCTGAGCAACAAATTGTAAGAAAATCAAATCACGGTCGGGAATTACTCGAGACAGAAAAGGTGCTGACAGTATGGGTTTTCTTTTTTGGAAGAGAACTGTTTCCGATGACGATTTATTCGATTGCATTCCCTGATGATTTCTGTATTAGGGCTGGTGAGTTATATGAAGTTCCATCATGATCATCTGAAGCTGAATCTAAAGCTCCAATTTTAATACATGGAAATACTGAGAATATGTTTAAAAACACAATCTTAAACAATCTTCCAAAAAACTGTGGTGTGTCATGCTGTTTTCAGTGAGGCTCCTCAAATCCATTAGTAAATGTCCTTTTTCAGTAAAGCAGGGTTCTGACAGAATCATGTCATGGCAGAAAGCCTTCTTTAAACTTTAGTACCTTTAGCACTTCTCAGTGACCAACCCAGGCTCTTAATTATTTGTCACCAATAATTACTAATTATTTGAAGAGTTAAAAAAACAACAACATAAAACACTACATCAATATTTCCAATGTATATAGTTATAACTAAGCAGTTCTTGCATCCTTGTTTGTCCAGGCAACATTTTCTGTACACAATCCTGTATAATTTACAGAAGTAGCAGCATCAGCTATGTCACTCATATAGTCCATTTTCAAATCAATGCTTTATAGTTTATATGTATATTGTATAGTCCTGTAGCACTATTAACACATAATATAATTTTATAGTTCTACAGCACTATAATATAACTGTACAGTCTTATAGCACTATAATATAATTGTATATTCTGACAGTGGTATTTAAGTGATCACACAAACACTACCAAAACTCAAGAAATTAGCTCCCTCTAGTGTCTCACACTGTTTTGATAAAATTACATATTCTTCCCTTTGCGTTTCCTATATAACAATTAAGAAAATAGTAACTTCTTTTCTTTTGCTTTATGAATAGAATTTTGATGCATCAATTCTTTCATGAAACCCACTTAATACATGACACCAATATGTTTTTCCATAAGTCACTTGTAACAGTCGTAAATGCTTCACAAATAAACCTCAAACTAAAAGAAAACCAAGAGACAATCATTTCACAAGTATGTGTTCCTCAGTTTTTTTGCTTTAAAGAGGGCTTGGCCCAGATTTTGACCCAAATGCAAGGAAAATAAAGCAGTGCAATCTCGTAAAGCATTGTTGCTGCTAATTAAAAGCACTGTAGGTTTGTATTTACATGAAAGATTTTCTTCTGAATACACTGATTTTAAGTATGAATGCTCAATAGTGAAAGTATGATTAAAGAGTGAATGTCTAATTTTAGAAAACTATTATGTCAAACATTCTGCTCAACACAAATAATTTTAAAACATATTACATGTAAACCTGAACACTATTATGTTTTCCAGACAATTGATGTTGCTGCAGGTGTCGGGTTCTGTGTGTATATTTAGCTATCAGAGATAAATATAATAACTGTGTATGATCCTTATTAGGGTACATATTCATAACAAGTATGTAAGATATACCTGGTGTATAAGCTCAATAAAATGTGTCACTTCTCTAACAGACCTTTTAAACCTCATCTTTATTGCTCTGTGCTTTAAACCTGACCTGCATTTAGGTTCAGTAGACGGTGACAGAAACCTCTTCTCTCAGAGGATATGGCAAAACCTTTTAACAATAGTGTTTACGAGGGAATTTTGGAAGGGTTATTTACTATCTTGGTTTATTTTTACAGCCATTTTTTTAAAAGACAGTATAATTTATCCAGTCGGGGGAACATCCTGTCTGTAAAAAACAGACATGATACATTTAGATGGGAAAAAAAAATCCCAGAAATAAACCAGTATTCATTAAATCACCCCACCTCCCCATGTAAAAATAATGCACCCTGAATAGAGCTTTTATCTGCTTCCTCCTAGACAAATACAGGCCACTACATGCCCACAACAAGGTTTTAGTGTTAAACCACTGGAACAAACATGTGATAAATTATTTAGCTTATCTCAAAGTAATCAACATACAATGCTTTGAGGCATTAGGTTACTGGATGCACTTACAGTAGAGAACATCACTGTAAACTCTGGCACAGTGGTCTAACCTTGAAGGCTATAAAGCATAAATTCCAGTGTGAAATAAATGCCATGGGGTTCCTGCTATTCTACAAACGGGAGGCCTATACTTACATCAACAGGAACCAGGAGGTTTCTGCCCAGATGCTGGTTAAAAGAGAGGCACCAGGCTTCAGTGTACCCATTCATATTGGGAACATACTTCTTTACAGTCTCATCATTCAGTCTGAGCCACACACCATCATCATTGTGGATCTATGGGAAACAAGCAACAGAGCAGAGCCATGCCTTCCTGTAACTGCTAAGAGGCCATTGCGTGATCTTCAGAGGCTGCAAAATGTGAGAGTGTACACACTATCCTACAGGAGATGGGTGTGTAGAATTTCTAAATACATGGATTTGAGACATTTGCACTTATATTGCAAATGCTGTTGTGTTCTGTGAAAAACAGTATAGAGGGTGATTCCTAATTAACATTAAAGAAGGTGCTTTCGGGTAAAGCTAAGGATTAAACTGCAGCCTGAAAGTCACTTGCATGTGTTGAAGCAAAGGAAATGCAACGGAATTTTTTTCACCCAAATCAAAAAATGTAAGCTTTAAAAAGCTGCAGCAATGATTACAGTAGCCTTAATGCTATTTGTGATCTAAGATAAAAGGAGCCATACATGAATCGCACTGTTATTGTTACTGATTCACACTGATTAAAAGAAGATGAAATACAAGAGGGGGGAAAAAAGACAGAAAACATTACAGATAGATTATGTGTGTCCCTAGTCTAGAGTGGTTTACCTCGTCAATGAAAGTGATGGTGCCATTGACTTGGACTATGCCTATTTGTTCGCTCTGCAGAGAGGGGTGACTACGCACACGCAGCCCTGCGCTGTCCTTGGCGACAAATTTGCGCACCTGAGAGGAGCAGACAGGGAGAGAGACGGGGAGAGAGTGAGACAAGCAAGCAGACGACAGGAGAAAGCAAAGCACCTTAGATCACAAGAGTGCCAGACAAGAACACAGCAGGGGTATTTAGCAGAGAAAGTGAAAGAAAAGTTTCATTGTCAACACAATATATCATGTTTGTTTACCAAGATGAAAACCTCAAGCCATGACACCAAGTCTTTTTTTAGAGGTTTTCGGAAGAAATCGGAAGCCTAGTAGCAAGGCACAAATACAATTCTGCTCAGCTGTGTTGCTTGTTTCCCAGTTAAAATTTAATACAAAATAAATAAAAAAAATATTCAAAAGAATAAGAAAGAAATTCAAACAAAGAATGATAATTGAACGTAAATTAAAACACGGCTATCTAAACAACATCATAAGATGTCTCTATGAGGCCAAATTGATAAGGTCTAGAACTCCTCTGGTTTAACTGCTCTGCTGGTTGAAAGCTGGAATCTCACCTTGCTTGGCTGTGGTTCAGCTTTGGGTTTAATCATCTGTGTCCCAGGAGGAATCATGCCTTTGGGTGGGTCTTTCACTTCAACCTCTAAACCAGCATCTGCATGAAAAACCTCTGCTGTCAGCACACAGAAATCTTTTAATGACTGTATAAAGCAGTGAGGTCATAGAATTAATACTTTTAAAATAGCAAACCAAATTATTCAGAAAATGGCTTTAAAGAGCCTTGTTCCATTAGACTACAGCGAGTGCAAGTGAACAGAATGGACTAGGGTGGGGAGAGGGGGAGGCCAAACTGTACTGGAGGATGACCGGCTACTCTAAATTATTGCAGTTGCAACCAAATTATAACCCCACCTAAACCTGCACTTATCATTACAGAGCCAGAACAAAGTTTTTAAACTATAAAAGCTAAAGTACAAAACGACAAATGACTGGGAAAAACAAACAAAAAACAATTAAATCCAAAATATTTAATCAAGCACACTTTATCTATTGAAGTAAATTATTAAGCAAATTTCCATAAAGGGATTAAGGAGTGCCACATCTGTAACAGGTATGTGACCTGAGCATGAACAAGAAAAGCTGTTTAACCTTAACACAGAGTTTTCCATCTGTCTTGAATGCTCAGGCTCTGTCATCTGAGGGTTCTAAGAACCGAGTTAGGAAATGCTGATGTAGCAAATATTATCAAAGAAGCTCATACCAATTTCAATGCCATCTATGGTGACATGTATGGTGTAAAGCCCAACAGCACCAGGGGTCCAGTTAGCACTGTAGGTGCCATCTGTGTTAGCCCTGATGAGCATGTTTTCACTAGGCCTGTTGAGAAAAATGCTATCAGAAAAAGGTACACGATTCACTTAAGAAAGACCTAAAAAATAAATCTACAATTTCACATATATTTACCTCTTTGGAGTGGGTGAGGCAAAGCGCAGTTCCTCAAAAGAATAGTTCTCATATGCCTGGGGGAAAAAAGATCCAAATATGAAATATATGACATGCATCTGGTCATTATCTGGTTGTTATTATTTGTCTTTATATAAACAAAACATCAGCAGTGAACCTTCATCATGGTGATAGCAATGTAGCGAGCCTCCTTAATGATCATGGGTTCATAAGTGGCTTCCAATTTTGGTGCTGGCAGGCCACCAAAGGTGAGATCCATGCCTGATGTTGAGTTAGAGGGGCTTCCTGGGAGCCGCTGCAACTTCTTCATGTTGTCCTGTTGAATAGATTTCTTCTGAGAGACAGGCACAGCCTTCACCTCCACCTGCCAACCAGAGAAACAATGTTTTTTCATGAGAAAATTCGGTTAAGATAGAACAGAAAACTACACACCTTTTTGCATATGGAAGACCTACCTTCATATTTGGCACATGCACTACATCTCCATATTGGTCTTTGGTCTGCACTACAACAGTCGTTGGCCAGCCACAGCGGATATCATCTTTGTTGAGGATAAGGGATGTCTTCTGAGGGTCTGCATATGAATCGGGCTGAAGCCACCTGAAAATGAAAGGAAAAAATATTTATCCTTTCTCCTATCCATTGTATCATTCCTATACTATCCATAGCCGTAGGCAGTTATTTTCTCTGCTGCAAGAAACCAGCATTAACATCATCTTTTTTTCCCATAAGCACATTTTTTCTGTTCATTTTGAGGCACTTGGACAACACAGTTATCTTGCATTGATAGTTTTCTGTTCCAGTTGTTTCACAATGCTATATTTTAAGTTACACAAGGAAAAAGTGATAGATGAGCGATAGTTTTACATCAAAAACCAAATTCTGTAATATCAAAGCAAAATAACTATGACACAGGTGTGACAAACCACACACACACACACACACACCAATAAACATGTCTATATAAAGTACACACTGATTTGTGAAAGATGAAGTGGACCTGTAAAGACCCATGCTGATCCCATGAGGCCCATTTATTATAGCAAAAATTCTATTTTCTGTTAGTTTAATATTCATGTTGCTCTGAGGTGACTGAGAATAAATCTCTTCAGTTCCTGGTTTACAACCAGGCTGCTCTGCTCTCAACATTCACCAGAATACAACTGCAGTGAAAGATACTTAAATAATAATAATAAAAAAAACTTAGATTTGCTGTTTATATGTCTTGGATGTCTTATTCCAACAGACCTGATCTAGCTCATGAGATGCTAGTTTCAGTTTATCTGTGTTTGTTATTAAGGCAGCATAATGTTATTATCAGTCTGTTCACTACATAGATGTGGTGTTTTTCATTACATAAAGTGTACCATCCTTTTGTGAAGTTTAAAACTGACCTTGCTAGACGTCCTCCACTTGAATTGGGTACGCAAGTTATGAAGTCTTCCAGAAAGGAGTGTTCATTGCTTTGTAGGTGCAGGGGCAGGTTTCCCTCCAGTGCCTCCAGAATAGTGGGTGAGTGAGATAGAGCAAGTCCCTTCCCCAAGATCCCTGAATGGGTTTTGCATACCTGAATTTTTTTTTGTAAAAAAGTCAGACTATAACTTCATTCTACATATCTGGAAACAGGTGAAATTAATTACAAATGCTGCTAATAAAATACCTGAAGAGAAGCTTCCTCAAGAATCTCCAAATCTTCCTCCAGTTCATTTCCTTAAGAACAGGGGGAAATGTACAGCAGTACATATTTAATAACAGAAATTTTGTATATGTCTTGCTTAACGACTAAAATACTAGAGAAAAAGCTTTTGTCTTAATGCAGTTAAGATCAAGGAAAGCCTTAGATGCGTGTTTGTCATGCCTTGTCAGTTATTTTCTGTATACCTATAGGTAAAGCTAGGTCCTTCTTCATAAGTGCAGCAGCACAAACACTTCCCAAATATGCAAGTTCCTTCTCCAGCTGAATGATGCCCTGAAATGCAAGTGACAGGAACTTCAGTTAATGTACATGATGAATGATCACTTTTATTCCAGATGATCACTTATAAGATAGTATATAGTAAAAAAAATAAATTTTTCATTAAATAATAAAAGTTAACAGTTAAAACTATTTACTATTAGAAATTTGGATTGGCTTTTAAAAATTTACTTAGTAAAAGGCTTAAAAGAATCCATTACCTCATCAGAGCCAGGGTTAAACTCGTACCCAACAGCCACACATTTAAATCCATAGAAGCAAGCTTTCTCATCTTTCACATAATCTGATGCTGTTTCCAAGGAGAAGAGGGCCTCATTTCCTTGTATTACAAATAAAAAAACTGCATAAGTTAATGGTGGCAACCATGGTGAATTCACACGATTTACAAAAGCCTATAGGCCTATCCCTTTTTTGAACAAATTTCAAACGTCACGTAGTTTGAATTATATTAGAATACTAACCTGCCCACAAAAGGCTAACACAACACATTCTGTTCAGTATTTCATTAACACCTAGTCATGTCATATTCCTACCTGGAAGTACAAGGGCACTACTGGGCCAGCCATTGGATCCAGAGAACTTCTTGAGCTCGGTCCAAGCATTGATGGTCTCATGGGTAAGTGCTTTGACACTCGGGATGGAGAAATGCAGAGTTCGGGTGGGAATAAAAACCCTCAGCACATCTTCTGGCTGGGCTGTTCCGCACTGCTGGTCAAATTCAATGGTGATCCAGCGAACACAGTCTGGGAAAGAGACCTAAAAGGAAGGCAGGATTTCAACAAACATAAAAACATTAAACTGATCAGCAACATTTACATTTAGACGTGCAAAACTAAAATATCTGCATTTACTGAAGCACCTTACTTTTTTAAATCCCCTTTTCAAGTTAAGGGAACTCAAATCCTTACCTTGTATTGAGTGACAGCAGCCTGCTTGTATGGATGATCGCTCTCCAAGACAGCATAATGACTGGAGGTTGTGCAAGCAGACAGGCCCTGCTCAGGTTGGTTTCCAGTGGTGCTATCTGTAGACTGATTAGGATTAAAGGCAGGTGGGGCATACTTCTGGTTCAGTGCAGACACAGCAGGGAGAAGCTCCTGCACCAATCCAAACACCTCCACAGCAGCCTACATAGAGCAGACACAAATTACAAAA
>JAOTRN010000048.1:11680961-11691696 GCA_028566695.1 Bagroides melapterus
AATAAGGGGAAGCAGCATGGAAAACAGACTGGAGGAGCTCAGCAACTCTGGAATGTCCTCAGCTGTAAGATAAAATGGAATAAGTCATAATAATCTACAAAATTCCTATACAAAATATTAACAAAGATTTATTCTTACCATCCACAGCAAAGGCTCTGTGCAGGAGGTCCTTAGCTGCCCGTACCACAGCACTAACCACTGAGAGAGCACGGCTACAGTTTTTATCCTCCTCATTGGCTTTGATAAGCAGCTGTGACTGCAAATCTCCATCATATTCACTTCTGTGACACAGAAAATAAGGAACATTAGCAACAAAAAAGTAGGTATTTTAACAGCAATGTTGTCTGAACACATAAATCTGGAAAAAGAGGAGAAATGTCTAACCTGTAGTATAGAACCTGAGGAATCTGGCCTCTTGTCTGGTTAGTGCCATTACTACTAAGACTACAGGTACTAAAGGTGAAGGTCACACCATCAGAGCACTGCACTGTGGTCATTCCTCCATCTCCATTCGCTGTACGACTGCCATAGTTTCGCAGACGGACTGCATATTTCACATTTTCCTTAAGGAGACAGATATAGAGAGGAGCAAAAATGAATAAAAATATGTTTGAATGCAGAACACATGACACATAAGGCTTATGGCTGAGATTAAGCCAGCAATAAATTTACTTTCAGAGGCACTGCTTTGTCAAGTCGAATCTCAGCAATGTCACTAGGGCTGTCATCAGTGCTGTAGGTTCCTTTAACCAGCTCCAAGGATGTCCATCTGTGGGAATGGGCCGAATCTCCATGATGCTCTGTCTGTGCCTGAAGGATGCAACAAAAATGCACTACATTATAGGCAATTTCACAATCTTCAACCTTCTAAGCACTACTATGAGAAAACAAGAAGACATAAAATTGAAGCCAGGTTTCTGCTACTTATGCTCATTAATACAAAACAGAAAATCCCTGACATAGATCAGGCATGTCCAAGTTTTTGAATTTAAAGTTATGACTGATGCAAAGAAAGAGCTCTTACGTCATCTGCAAGAACCTCCAGTTCATACTCATGGATGCCTCCTCCCCCATAGACGCAGAAGCCCACCAGCACCACACCTGGCTTGTCCACACTAAAGCAGATGGCATCAGGGGAGCCGTTACCTGTGTTCCAGCTGCGACCCTGGCTGGTCTTAGTGAAACGATTGGGAGTGGACTTCACAGAGTGGAGCGAGTTCAGCCCGTCTACCTGAACAAAGACAGTGCAATAGAGAAATTTAACAGTATGTCTGGACTAAAAGTGCACAGAATTTTACCTCAACATTTAAGACCATTTTTATTTAGTTCAATATGTGTAATGTTTAAATCATTAAAGTGATAATGCAGTAGGTGCACAAGTTTTATAAATATAAAAAATTAACTTGCAGTGAAGTTACAGTTTATTTCCTTTGGGTGGCAGTAGTGAAATTATGAAATCTAAGGGAAGGGTAGTGCTGTTGTCTGCATGAGTGATGATTATAGAACAATAAACAGAAAAATGAGACTCCTGTATTGTAGCCATTCAACTCAGTTTATGTGTTTTGGAAAACATAATAAAATGGTAAAAATAGTAACAAACAAAAACCAATAATGTGCCATTAATTCTATGAAGCCAGTAGAGGAAAAAAAACATTGTGGTCAACCAGTTACCATGACTACAGGTCACTGACAGAGACAGAGAGATGCTGCAAAAAGACCAAAAACTAGATGGCTGTTAGAGTCACAACTGTACTGTACCCATGACTCAGCTTTCTACAACATAAGTATCAAAAAGATAAGACAAATGGAGAGGCAGGGTATATATAATGAACAAAATTTTATCATCTCTCCAGAACTGCCAAAGGCTGTTTATAACCATGAGGCTGCTGTAATAAGATAAGAGGAGTAAAGCGGAGCTCAGCTGGATCCCAACAGAATAAGGGAGCATGCTCATGTGTTTCTGGGAATGAGAGGAGAAGGAATAAAAATGGCCAAAAAGGACAAAGGAGAGAATAAAAGAGCAGGATAGAACAACAATGAGACAGACAGCGAGAGAGGTGGGTGAGAGAGATACGTGTTTCTAACCTCAGAGCCAAGTGCAGAGGCGGTGAGCTCGCTGACGATGCTGGCCAGAAGGCCGCAAGTGTTGGATACCAAATGTGGGGAAAAAAGCTCCATCTCTTTCCTCAGACTCTTTCTCACTGGCAGTACCACTATGACCAGCATTTTTTCCAGAACCTCCCGAAAACTTGTCATCCCCATTAGGTTTTCTTCCGTCTAGTTAAAATCAAACAAGGCATATAATATTTACGTTAGGAATGATGGGAAAATTTTCTATCAACTCACAAACCATGTTGATGAAAAAATTAAATCTACATATTCTACACAATCTACACACTATCATCATTCCAGGTGTGTAACAGAATCAGCATTCAACTGCAGAGACATTAATTAAGACATCATGTTAGAGGAGATCTGGGGTACTGCATTACCTTTTAGTGAATAAAAACCAAAGCAGGAATGTATGTGATATCAAATAAAAACAGACACTTACATGACTGAGTTTCTCCATGTGCGCCACCAGCAGGGGGAAACGGTGAGCAAGAGCTGAGTCGTTCTCAGTGCTGACCTGTTTGACAAGTGAGCGCAGCAGCACCTCCCCATCATATGCAATGGGCAGGATGGAAGTCAGCTTCACCGATGTGTTACACAGCGCAGACATTACAGCAGCTAACAGACGACTGCTTGAGGTGCGCAAGTTCGCCTCTTGGATGTCCTGGAAGGTCAGAGATGAATTTAATGTATAAGTGAAGCTATGTCTTGAGAGAACAGAAGGACAGTTATGGCCATATTAAACTGAATTGGGTAGATTAAAAGCATCTAACCACTAAACTATTCACAGATATTCAGATCCTCTTTCTGATTTCAACATGAAAAATTTTGAAAGTAAAACCTAAATTAGTACATCATGTATGTCACTGATGATATATCCTGAAAAGATTGGAAACCTAAATCTGTCAATAAGGCTGTATTCTGTGGCCTGAAAATAGTTCAGCTTCTTACTGACAAACGGTTAACTAAAAGTGCAAAGCTTTAAACAATGGGAGTTCTGCTTGAGGCTATTATCCAAAATAATTACCTGGTCAAGGCAGTTGAGCAGGTCACAGAGGCAGGCCCATTGTAGGGCGGGAGTAGGGTAAAAAGAGTGGAAACAGGCTGTGAAGGTGTTGTGGCATTCCTGCAATACTGCTTCAAGCAAGGTAAGAGGCTGGCTAAGGTAGCCCTGAGGATCGTTGTCCAACTTGGTTAGGCAGTTGTCCATGCCCTCGGAAAGAATCTTCTTCAGTAAGCTGCGTGTCTTTCCCACACACTCTGCCAACTTGCTTGACTCCTCAACAACTACTTTGGTGCTGGCTGAAAAGGAAACAGCACAAGCAGAGCAACAAAGATTTAGGAATAAATGTTTATAAATAAACAAGTTTACAATCTGTGTGCCTCTGACCTCTTTTGGCATTTACATGTTTCAGGAATTATGAGACTTCAAATGCCTAATGCTAATGCTAAAAATTTCGTTTCCATTCTGTTGCTCACTCAATCATAGCAATAAGCTGATGGTTCAAATTGAATAATATAGATAAATTATCAGTTATTATACTGCTAACAATAAAGTATGGTCATGCTTAAGTGTGTTGTTAGTACATGTTAGCGTGAACATTTTCTGTAGAATTCATAATCATACCAGAGATGGGGTAAATTTCACAGATATAGACACGGAGCAGGCGCAGACAGCAGGTTCCGACAAAGCGCAGGCGCTCCAGGTCCAGCAAGGTGGCAGTGTATTGAAAACCTTTTAGTCCTCTCAGTTCCTCCACCCCCAGCACAAGAGTAGTCCAACTCCAGTGAAGGATACTCAACAGAGACTCAAAACACTCCTGAGAGGAAACGTAACCAATCAGTTAGAAAATACTACAGTGAGATTTGCTAAAATATTGAATTTTACAAAGAGTGAACAATAATTTAGACACATTCCTACATTCAATATATAAACAATTCAAGTTGGCGTTTTGAGGGGAGACTTCTCTCAAGCAATCACTTTTGTCCTCTAATAATTACCATATTTAAAACGCTACAGTATAATTACTCAGATGAGCTGTTGAGCCTATTATGTGAAGTTACACAAGTTTATACTAAGCCAGTGTCTACTAAAGTGTGAAATTAGCAGTGTGGTAACAAGTTAAAAAAAAAAAATCTAATATTTAACTAATAATTAATCCAAAACTGTGATCATTCATTTGACAAATTAAGTTTCTGGCTACTGAAGTAATATCCAATCAATATGCCTGTTGTTGTACATAACATAAACATACCACTGAGACAGTCCTGGCAAAAGAGCGCTTCAGGATGTGAACTGGTTCACTGGTCTGCAGTTTTCCTTTTGATGCATTACCGTCATTAGATGGCAACCTGGAAGCATTGTGCAATTGACCAGTTAAGTGCATTAGAAGTACATATTGAGTGCATATTGTCAGTTTAAAGGACACATATCTCACTTACCTGTATAATAATTGAGGTATCTGACCAGCATTTACGTCAGTACCGTTGTTTGATTTCTTGGAGCTTTTAAACTGAAACACCACACTGCAAAATCAAACAGAGATACATGTTACAAATATCAAATTTTAAACACTAATTCACAGATAGTGAGACAGTAAAATCTGCATGTTTGTGAAAAATTAAGATGTACCCATCGTCAGTGGTTATAGTTGCCTGTCCATGTGAGCCACAATCACTGCTCGGTCCTGACACCCTTGCCCAAGCGACATACCACCAGCCTAACTGAAGCAACACTGGCTCGTCAAACATCATGGCATATTTTTCCCTGGAAAATCATAATATATGATCATTCTTATTTTTCTCATAATAACAAAAGCCCACACCATCTTTCTGTCTGCTTCAGTGTTTACATGACTATGTCATGGATGCAATCCCACTTCTCCTGAACATAAACCATACATAGTAATACAAGCATGTTTAGACTAGTAAACACTAGCCTCAAACACAGCTACATCTTATTAAAAATGACAATAATAAATAAGAGCAAACTGGAGAGATAATTCTGATAGTATAACAGATACTGTTCTGTTTGGCATACCTAGCAGCACAATCATAGGCCAGAACATCTGTCTCAGCCAATAGGTCTCCATCTGTCTCATGATCACCTCCATCTGGTCCCAGCTCAAACAGCTGTAAGAAAACAACCAACCATCAACCAGAGAATTTGCACAATATGGTAAAAACTTGTACAGTCCAACAGTATAGTAATATGATACCCTTGGTCTGTGTTTGAAATGAAACCCTGTTCCAGCCGAGTTTTTCTGGGTGCACTTCACAGTTATGATAGGGCAAAGACAAGCCATCATTTCATTGTATTTGCATCTAAATCAACAATCATTTAACCTATAAACAGCATTGTGCATTGTGGGAAGCAATAGCACATCGTTTTGACAGTACCTTTTAGGGTGTATTGTATGAGTACATATGAGAATGATGATTTAAATTCAGAATTAGTTGCATTTAAACACAACTGGTTCAGTGAATAGTAAATAAAAATGCTGCTTTGGACATACAGTTGTTTGCTAGCATTCAGTGTTGCAGCACTGACCGTAAATACTGACTTACCTTAATTTTAGCAGTGTATTCTCCACGGCCTCCAAATAACCCCAGACCGCCCAGTAGGATATCAGCATCTGCACAGAAGCAAATGGCCTCTACGGAATGGGCAGAGTAACCCCAGCCTCCACCATGACCTAAAGACACAGCAGTAACACATTCTCTTCATCTATACTATTAAAAATATTTTGTATACGCACAAATAAAATGACATCAGCTATTTATGGAAACACTTAGCATCTCAGTGTTGTATCTGCTTAAAGGAGAGTGTACTCACTCTCAAAGCGGTTGACCACACTGTAATCCTCCTTTGAATAAACTTTCATCACAGCCTGGGTTTCCTCTTCAGCACTAGCCACACCCATTTTCAGCTCCTGCATGGCTGCCAGTGTATCCAAACAACCTACAAGATGGTATCCAATGAGAATTAGGAATAGTATCATAGCCTAAAAAAGTACCAATTTATAATAGACATTTTTCTTAGTTTGTATTGAAATCATTTTGTTGAAGCTTTGTCCTTGAATCTACTTCAAATAAGCAAATACAGTTGATGATTTATTCCTATTTTGGTCAGAATCAGCCTATCCTAGACTGAACCTTTGCCATTTCAGCCTGCTAAAACACTAAACCTAAAACTAAAATTCTTTGAATATTCTGAAAAGTGCTTTCAGCAATGACAGAAAAAAAAACCTCAGGAAAAGAGTACAAAGTACAAAAAAAAAAAAAGTACAAATGTTATTTATATGCTTCGTACTGGTCTTTAAAGACACAAGGAGGACTAAAAGGAGATAATTATACTGCAATTGTACTTGTAAATGCACTCAAACTGTATTGAAATCTTATGTGTAAACAGATTCAACAGCGAAAAAAAAAAAAACATTCCCTATAAGTAAGTTTTCCATCTACATGCAATACTCCCCACATGCTGAAGCCTCCTACTGATTTCTTACAAGAATGGTTTCAACAGGAATGGTTGCGTCATGGACAACAGAAAACAATATTGATGTACCCAGGACATGAAGGGCTCCATGGGAGCGTGTTGTGGTAGCGTGGGATCCTGAGGGCAGTGCCAGCTCTGGGCTCAGGATGCTACAACGTGACTGGATATCCGTGGCTGTAGGCATGCGGGCATCTGCAATTACAGAATTATAGCACCACATCTCTCGGGTGCTAGGCAGGAACCTGGAGAAAAAAAAGTGATTATGAATTATGGACAGAATGGAAAAAATATGTACAGCCTGACAGATATTCTGACTCATGTTAACTACAAAACATATACTCATCATACTGATATCTGGATTCACACAGAACAGTACAGTGCCACCACTAACATGCTTGATGGATATGTACAGTCTTGCCATTTTTCATTTGATATCAGCATATTCTTAATAAGAAAGCTAGCTCAGCCCAGACAATTTAATCAGATCCTTACCGCCAGATGACATCATATACAGGGTCTAGGCAGAGGCCAAAGCCTTGAAGATCTTCCTGCTCTGAGTCATTGAAGGTCCGGCAGCTTCCATCCATTTTGTTGATCAGCAGGCATCTGAAGGGAGGTGGCTCAGATATGGAAGTAGGAACCAAACCTAAGCAGATCAAATCATAAATCTATTTATTCCAGGACAAGCAGGAACATTTTTATTAGAACAATTTTTTTTGGAAAAGTCCCTCAAATTCCAAGAACAACGTACCAATTATGTGTTTGCTGGCAAAGATTTCTGAGGTGGCCAAGACATGGGAGTTGATTAGCGCTTCATCAATCCTCAGAAAGGTCTGGTCTCCACTGGCTCCAATCCATGTGGCTTTTCGACCATACCTGGCTCCAATGTTGGGCATGGGAGAAGGTTTAGCATTCCAATAGGGCATGTCCACAATGGGTCGACCAAGCTGTCCTTTCTGGTGAGACAAAGCAAAAACCATCAGGGTGCTATTTTCAGTTTAGGCAAAGTAAAATGTTCTGTGGCAACACCAATATGCTGCTAATTTGGTTGGGTATGAGTCTTTATTTCACCTGTTTTTCCCTTCTGGTCATAAATCAATGAACCTACGATGATGTTAGTCAAATAATGCATCATGGCGTTACATTTAAAATGTGCTGGTACAGAGGGAGCTTTCGTTCTCACTATGCTAATTGAATTACGATCTACTACGATGCTATCTTAGCCTCTTAAACGTTCGTCACCGCTCTTACAATCCTTCCTCTGTATAAACAGGCTATTTCCATCATACAAACTAATTAAAAACTATTAGTGCTGCGTGCAATAATACACAACACTGTAATTGCATGCATTATTTTTATTTTCATGTTACTGCCATAACAAAAAAACCTAATGTGTTTTTCAGAAAGACACATGATTTAAGACATTACATAATATTAATATGGAGTAATACGAATAGATAGACGTCAACATACCGAAAAGCTCCCAAAAGTGAAGACCTGCCCATCCATGAGGAGCACTGCAGTGTGGTTACTGCCTGCGGTAACCTGAATGCTGGGGCCAGGAAGAGCTTGCACTAGTGTGGGAGACCCCCTTTAAAGCATAAAAAAAAAGAAAAAAAAAAGACACAGCTCAACAAGCTGGACCTGATCAGTTTGTCCTATATTTAGAAGATTTACCCAGAAATACCATAATACCATACAACATGGTATCACACTAAAGCTTCATTATTATTACCTAGAATTTACATCGCCATGACCAAGCTGTCCATGCTGCCCATAGCCAAATGTGTACACATCCCCATTCTCCATTAGCACGACTATGTAAAAGAAGATTAGCATACAGTTAAATGCATATAGGAATGGTATTATTAGTAAAGTTACACATTCCATTGTATCACATGATATTATTTACAAGTAAAGTGATTTGGAACTAGTAAATAATATCATGTGATACAATGTAAACACAACAATGTAAACAGAAAGTGCTGTGTAATCCTATTATTTTATAGTACAACAGAAATAAATAGAATTATTGTATTAGCATCTGTTTGCCTTGTCAGCTGTCGTTCTAACTTACCAGAGTGGTGGAAGCCACAGCTGACCTGCACCGCACGGAGCTCACAGTCAAAGCGCACTGCTCCAGGAGGATAGGTAGTGATCTTACTTGCATCTTTGTCACCACGCTCACTGCTACCATCTGTAAAGAAGAGCACAGTTTGATGATGGGAATAACCACCTCACAAAGACAAGCGAGAAAGACCAGGGCAGTCAGTCACCTGAAAAGAGATTCAGAACTGGAGCATCAAGAATAACAATTAAATGAAAGATTAAAGGCACACACATTGAATAAATACACAAAACGATGATAAATGAGACCGCAACAATAAAACATATGGAAATTTACACCCAATTAGGTGCGGTTCTTTCAGAAGGCATTTCAACAACAAAATTTCAATTGATGACTGGTTGTTTATGAAATCCACAAGAGGAGCCCAAACATACAAATGATGAAATAGTGCTTAAAGCATGTCACAGTCCTAATCAAACCATGAGGTGAATAACAATCTAAATACTCAGTAAATAACTAACTAATTAAATGAACAGGCAAGACGGGGTGCCGTAAGTGTAAACATGAAGGCAGAAATAATCCCCTCTCAACCTCAGGGCTAATATACACAGGTATCATATATTTTATCCACCATCAGTAGGCTTGTGAAACAGTATATAAACAAAAAGTGACTATTTATAAGTTATGTGTATTTTAATAAATTGTACCTTTTATAGACATGTTGTATTACTACTCAGAGTCCTGATGCAGGAATTTATTTTATAAAATGTGTTGAAACACCTCCTACTGATTTCACAAGTCAAATGCACCTGCACTAATCGCACCATCTGCTTTTGTGAACTCTGTTGTGCACGTATTACCCAGACTCTGCCAAACACTACTGGATCTTGGTTTGATAAATTTAACTTAAATATTACTCAGTATTTAGTCTGTCTTTTTCTGCTTGAGTGCTGTTAATTAATAAACATGAAGAGCACAGTGAAAATTTCATTCAAAAAAAGGAAAACAGAATATAATTAGCATAAAATGTATTTATCTAACGCTAACATAGTGTACATAAACTAGTGAGATAAAAAAAAAAGTAAAGAAAGGGAGAGAAAAGGTAAAAGTATTTTTTTTAAAGAAAGCAAAAGTGAGAATAATAAAAAAGGGAACAATAAGACAACGAAGACTAGTGTGCTAGATGAGGGAAAAGAGCAGGAAGCTGGGCTCCAAGCAGAATCTTTAGTGAAGACCATAGTACCTTTGAGTTTGTCCCGCATTAGCTTAAAGGCTTGAATGGGTCTTAGCCTGGCTAGGGCCTGCTCACGCTGGTTCATTAAAAGGGGGCCAGGGAGTACAAGGGGGCCTATGAGGGGAGAAAGAAACTTTCACATGCATGGGCAAAGCATCTCACAAATGGAAACACATGGCAAACCATAAAACACACAAGCAAGGGGTGCACTTTCACAAGAATGTCACGAGCACAATTAAAGGTTGATTCTATCTGTAGTAGCTCTCTGGATTGCATTTATTTTAAGTAGCTCTGATGAATCAAGAGTGAAAGATTTCATTTAAAAAAAAAACATCAATCAAATTTATTGTATGTGGACCAACGCAAGCCCCAGGCACACAACACAAAAAAATTAGCTGCATGTGAAAATGATTATAGGACCCAAGAGAAGCGATGCTCCACAAAGCTCCAGTTCTTTAAAACTTCAGTGGTATTAGCGAGGTGTCATAGCCTGCTAATCTGAAGAACTGGGATGAGTCAGTGGGATACCGTATGTGTGTAATGTCATGACTGCATCTTACCTCTGCCCTCTTCTAGCCTGTGGCGGCGATTGACGCGCTGTCTCTTCTCTTCCTGTCGGATCTGGATGTGTTCCTCTATATTAACGCCTGGAGGGGGAGGGACAGGCACAGCTAAAATAAAAACGACCCAGAAGCACCAGGGCAGAGGAGGGGGCAAACAAGAGACAACATGGAGACGGTGAATAATGAGCATGAAAAGGCAATGCCAGTCAGTGAAGCGCACACACACAATCACATGCACAATGTTGACAGGCAAACAGTGA
>JAOTRN010000048.1:11698836-11710641 GCA_028566695.1 Bagroides melapterus
GTGAGTGAGTGAGTGAGTGAGTGAGTGAGTAAAGGAGAAAGAGAGAGAGGACAAGAGAGAGAAAGAGAGACAAACAGAAACACACCCAGCACATCTGGTGGTTCTGTCTGGAAGCTCTCAGGCTGTTGTCCCTGTAGCATGTCCAGCAGCGCCTGCAGGCTCCTCAGACACAGTGAGGGGTGTGAGAACCGTGTCTCCTTTATAAGCTCAAACACTCCGCACAGTCCAATGCCAATGATCTGATGAAAACAAGAACAAGCCATGAGTGTAACTGCATTAAGCAACCAAAAACCTTACTTTTCTGATAAAAGTGTTTATTAACTACACAAATAAATACTGCCAAGTATACTGTCAAGCCTCTAAAATATGGTATTTGAATATATTTGACTCCTACTAACTATTTACCAAATCACCCAGTAATACGATTTGCTTTTAGAGAATGTGTTTTAGGAAACTTGAGATAGTGCTATTGTTAGAAAAGGTGCATAACAATATCGCATAACATTTTGTATTATCTGATATGAGATGATTCAAAATCTCTGTGTATTAAATAATTAATTCAACAATGTACTGTATCAAGGCAACTTTCAGTACTTAATTGAGCAAATTTGCTATGATCATAAACGTCAGCCATCACTAAAGTCAGTTCATTTGACTGAACGTGATGCGTGTGAAAGCACTGTGTTGAAAAAGATACCCCATGTTGCATGCTGCACTTGTTTCTGTTCACATAGCAACTAGACAGATGGCCTGCTTCTATGTGAGTCTAAATAAATCTATAATAACACGTTCATGTTAGGTATGTAGTAGTCTTGTCAACAATGTTGTGATCCACTAACCTTGGGTAGTTTGACAGCAGGTTCACGATACTCCTCCTCTTCCTCACTGTCCGAGTCACCGCTCTGAACAGAGTTCCGGGAAGCCAGGGCCAGGGAGGTCTCCTTCTGCTGCCAGTCCAGTACACACCGCCGAACATTACAGTACACATTAAATGCAGATGGATTACTGTGGAGCTTGATGTCTGGGACTGGGAATGACCCATCAAGGTTTTCTGACTGCAAGAGAGAGAAAAGAAAGAAAGAGAGACAAAGCAAGAAGAGGTAGAAGAGAGGGGGTGGGGGAGAAAGGCCGTGTGAGATGGGTTTTATACATATTGAACATCATGAATAAGACATAAGCACAACAAGAAAAGAGGATTGCATCAAAATCAGATCTTGCCAATTATTGTACAGACCGGCAGCTTGGATGTGATTTGTAACATATAGGATTTGATCAGGATTGGAGAGATGGGTTCTCCAATGTGGCTCAACAGAAAAGAGTGCTCCGTCATACAGACGTTGTGAGTTCGAATCCACAGCTATTCATGGCTGGGAGTTCAAGAGAGCAAAACTAGTCATACTCTCTCCCTTATCATTCACAGAAACATAAGGCACTAACGGGAATCTGTGAGCTCATGCATGTGGATGTGGACAGATATTCCATTCCCCTGAGTGTATGACATCATCCCCTGATGATGCATGAGCAGCAATTCGAAAAGATGTGATCGGCTGTCTTTTCATGCATCCTTTGAGGCCGGCTGAGAAGGCAGCCAACCACTTTTCAAACTGCTTCTTGTAGACTTTGTCATCCCTAGTTTGTAGCGGACATGAGGGCACTAGCTAGCTATTATTGCCCAACTTGCCTTATGATACCTCAGATAGCAGACTGTAGTCTAGTCAGCTGAGATCGCAGACAACCAAAGCATGAATCTGGGCTGCACAGTGGATATGTCACTAACACCTAGTTGACAAACAATCAAAATTTTTCATCATGGGCACATTTATTGAGTAAATGGGAATCCCAGGAACTTTTTCTCAGATAATTTAAAATATTACATGAAAACTCATTAACATATATTTTTTTAATAGCAAATAGCTGCATATTTCAGCTACCATATATCAAATGACCTCTCCCTAAATCACGCAATATTGTAGTCAAACTCTATTGCCGCTAGGCTTAACCTGTTAACTTAACACAAGCAAAACCAAATAGTCTAAAATCAACTGCCACCATCTCTGGAATCAAATTGTACCTCGCAAAACAATCGTCTCCCACCACACCCATTTATTAACAACGCTATAAAAAATTTGAATCAAATGACAATCAACTACAACTAAGCCGTTTTTTTTATGGTTTACATCTGTGGATAGCAGTGAGAAGAGTAATGATCAAACTGATGGCGATGATGAGAATTTGGCTACGAAAACACAGACACAATGGACATTCCAGCCGCATTGGACAAAGATGTATTCATGGCTGATATTGGAAAATTCAAAAGGAAAGGGAACTGATTTCATGTATTGTGAAACATGTACCATGCATATTTAGGTAATGGGGATGATAAAGCTGCAGAAAACAGAAATTTTTGACACACAACCCTGGTTAGGCATGCTGAGGTACCTGCACATAAACTGGCTCTGGAGACTCCATTTCTACAGCTGAATCAACAAAAATGTTTGACCAAAGCCGAGGCAAAACAAGACAAGATCGGTGAACTACTGAAAACCATAAGATAGATGGCCATGTGGAAGATATCCCATTCGCTATGTTTAAATCATGCTTGGATTTAATACAATTTTTAACTTTGACTTGAATACATCTACTAGTTGCTGTGTTATAATGTGTTTTAATCAGAATGTTATAATTCTGTTTTTAATTAATAATGACTTTAAATGAATTGTTTGAGAGCTGAGACTCTTTAGTTCAGCACAGGACTCACTGTTTTTTTTTTGCTCTCGAGTCCCAGGACACATTGCTTTAAAAATATAAAATGATCACTGTATGATAAGTGCGATTTTTTTTTTGTTTATCGGGTGCATGAACATATTTCTTATAAATGTATATAATAAACTATTTCAATTTTGTAAGCAGTAAAGTATATTTTATTTCTTCTCTTTTGAATTGAGTTTGGTTTGTACTGTGTGTACATCAATAAATATTCTTTAAAAACTAGTATAGTGTTGCAAAATTCTATACTGTGACAAATGCAGACCATTAAAAACCTAAACTTGATAATATTTTGGCATATACAGCCCAGCTCTATGGCACACACTGCAAAAAAAAAAAATCACTTCCTACAATCACTCAACCGGAAAGTCAATCCACAGCACAAAATCACATCTGTGTCACACCGTGTCTGACAGAGCAAACTGTTACATGCTGTAATTTATAACAGCAATACCTTTAGTCCTCAGGTCAAGCCCTTGTTTTGTGAAAGACCCCACCCTTGTTTGTTTTGGAGCACAAATATCACACCATACCATCCAGAGAGAGACAGATAAAGATACAGAGAAAGAAGAAATGGAGAGATTGAAACAGACTGCAGCGAGACCAGCAGAACATTAGGAGGGATAATTGCTGCTTATGCTCCTGTCTGCTACAGTCACATTAATTGTTCTTATCCATGCCCAGGAACCATTCCTATTCACTGGGGAAAATAAATCTGATGCTTGAAGAATATCCAAACACAGGCAGGAATTGCCCTCCAAAGACTGGTGTTCAGTTCAGGATGTGAAGAACGCTGTTGCTGTGGAGACGTGCAGCATGGGTCGTCTAGCAACAGCCAATCATGACCCAGCCACTCCCCAAATCTCTTCTATGTGTGCAAGTGTTTACTGGCATGTACTCAGCTCTAACAGCCTAATAAATTAGTATTCCTGGCATTGCAAATACAACAGCTATACAAGGATTGATATTGATAATGATGTTAAATTACTGACCTGGAAGGTCTTTCCCCGAACAGTGATAACCATCCTAAGTAGTCACTACAAATACCCAGCGTTATGAAATTGCTTGAGTAACACATAAGAAAATGATTCTTCTGATCAATTTATTTACCAGCAAAAACTACTTCATTTATATATTTTTTAAACAAATCCAGATCTAAACTGACGACGTTTTACAGCTTGACAGCAGAAGTCATGTGACCTGGTATCTCTTAAAACTAGGACATACCTTATTTGCTTGACAAGCCTTTAAAATGCTTCACTGTTCTTGTCTCTCAGACACATACGTGATTCTGTGTCTCACACTAGCTAGTCAGAAAACAGCCTCATAAACGTTCAGATTTAAGGTGTCAGGTAAAGATGTGACACATACCTACGGAACAGGCAAACCGTAGTAAATATGTCAGCTTAGACATCTTCAGATATTATTTATACCCTAGTAGAGAAAGACTACAAATGCAATGCATGAATCTGTCTTCACATTACATCTATTAAGTCCAAAGCAGGTGTTTCACCTTTTGCATTATGAAAAGCAGGTTTTAATTTATTAAATTTATCTTGTGTTGCGCGCACACACATGAAGGTATTTAAATGTTACACTTCGAATCACTGTTCGCTTATTTGGTATGGGTATTTCCTCAACAGAATCCATTTCTCTCTATACTTTTGATTTCTCAGTAGTTCATGGTTGGTAACCATGCTCAGGCAGCCAGTGTCTGAATCTCCTGAAAGGTGAAGATATGCCTCTCAGAATTTACTGTCTCAAAACTGACATTATTGGTCGCATAAATTAAATGACGAGCTTTAGACATCCTAACCAGGCCACCTCCTGCATGGGGCCTTGTATAACCGTAACCAGAAATTGTTCTGTAAGCATTGTTCGGATCAGCTGAACCTAGCAGACTGTCCTATTTCTTAGATCCTGACTTTCCCTCAAGGAGTATCAAACAGCAGTAAGTCTCCATACCCTATCACTAAATACAACTTACTGTATTATATAAATAAGACAGCAGCCAAACAATCCTCAGATTAAGGCTGCGCATCATAGGTTTATAGATAATCTGGACACCCCAGTCCCTACTCGGACATGTCACTCAATAACGAATATCATAGTATCATGGGCATAATTTAGAAATGGGTCACTCCACTAAAGGAACTCCTTGTTAATGCTATCTGGCCATCACTATACAGTTTCTCCAGGTTCAGCTAGGTTAACATCTCTGGACACTAATCAGGACGATGCTAACACAAGTCTTGGTCCTCACATAAATTTGTTAACATTAAAATTGTACACAATATCCCTTGAAGAGTAAAACAAAATGTATGTCAAGGAGATATGTAATGAGAGATAAGATAATTACGTGAATGTCCTTTGAGCCTTTATACTATCGAAACATTCCGAAATCACTGTTCAGGTATTGATTATGCGCTAAAAACAAAATTTGATCAGTTGCCAATTCTCATCTACTACCTACCTTTCCCCTATCATTACATAGCTACCAGTTGAAGACATTTGTAGCCAGCACCATTTTTTTTCATGCTATAGGACAGAGTAGCTGAACACATGTGGAGAAAGGTGTCTTCTACCCTCATCCATATACGTGAGCACACAAACAGATATGACTTTCTAATACCAGTGAGGTACTAGACAAGAGTTAGTGTACTGTCCTTCCCGCTTGGGCTCACTATGGCAACTACGGGATTCAAACTCGTGAATTCCTAACAACAGGGCAAGCGCTATTCTGTAGTACCATAAGAGAGCCTCATTGGCTATTATTTTAATACAGAGAAGACAGAGAAGTGTGCATCGGAGCTAAATACATAGAGGGTGACATTTTTTACATTAAATAAGGTTTAGGGATAAAATAGACCCCATTCATTTCTGAACCTGTTCAAATATAATGAACACAGGAGACTTTCAGATTTAACCCATTTTATGCTGTAAGTGAACAGTGAGTGATCAATTGCACCATGAGGGAATTGATTTTATACCAGCCAATGTTCTAATATTGAGCATTCAATAATATTTCCTTCATTGGTAGAGTAAATATCTGTACTAACCAAGGTAATATAAACGTGCAGTCTCATTGTGATCACATACACCGTGGCAGTTATATTTTTAACAAATTTTGAATTTTAACTCTTTAACTGGTTCATTATCAGGGGAAAACCCAAACACCAGCCAAAAAAAAAAAAAAACACAACTAACAGCCAAAAAATGCTGTGAATTTTGGTCAAGGTACAAGATTAGCAGAATTTTCAGGAAAAACACTCCTTTCATCTAGAGTGCCCGTATTCATAAAATGAATGAAATGCACATCCCTGTAGTCTACTGGTAAAAGTCTCTTTCTGTGGTGGCTCACCATGTAATTATGGCATCCAGCAGCAGATGAAACTAAAAGAATCTGACAAAGGTGAACATGCCAAGAATGTAGGTCATTAGAGTTGCCTTTTTAAAGTAAAGGGTGGTAAACTAACGCTTTTTTACTGTGGCTTAAATAACTACATCAATACATAACTTAAACGTACAACAAGCACCGAATGCCTTATTTTGAACTTGATAAGGTAGGAAGTACAAAAATATACACTACCACCACTCTCACAAATAGCATTTGTTTTATCATATTTCCAATAGAGCAAAAACAATTAAGACTACATGAATTTACTTCCCATCACATTATCTGCATTATATTCTTCATAATATAATATATTTAAATTATGAAAGAAATCCAACATATTCTGCTCAAGTAAGACTTGGGGGTTCAGTAAAAATTGGTATATTCTACAAAACAGGTTTAGTATTTAGACATTACCTTTGTTCTTGTTTTGACTTTTGATCTGATTTTTTGCCGCCTCTTCAGTTTCTTCTTAGTCAAAGCCTTCTTTCCCCTTAAAAAAAAAGTCAAAGTATAATAAATATTTTAATATTTTCCTTAGACAAATAAATACACTGAAACAGAGAATAACACACAGGCATTTCACTGTGACTCACCAGTTCTATAACAATATGTTGGTATACTCATTTACATGCACTCACTCATTTCTACTTGAATATCTTTCAAATGATGCATGCACGTGAATACATCCATGTTTTAGGGGGCAGCAAAGACACATAAAACCACTTACATTGAGTGCAACGTTGACAGTGAAGACTTTTTTTTGCAAATAAGAGTATGTAAAAGTGTGTGTATATACATATATACGTGTATATACACACAGACATACTGTATATAGGTATCATAAAATCTGATATTACCGGCTGAGCCTGCTTGCATGAATTTCATCACAAAGTTCAAGTGCACTTATGTGAAAGTAAGGACACAACATTAAAACTGACCTTCATATGTTGCCTGTTTGTATTTTAATAAAATGCTCTCATTAGAAACCTCTCATTAGAAACTGTCACACCCACTAATTAATGAAGATAACCAAATCTGACACATAAATATAATCCAATTATGATATTGTTCTTCAGATACGCAGTAAGACTTCTGAGTGAAAACACTGCCTGTCCTTAATGTATTCTTTCATTTAAATATGCTTACACTAACATCGTACCTTTTATGGCAGATGTTCATTTGCTTGGATGCAAGCACAAGGGCAACCTCCTGTAGGATTACTGCCTGTTGCTCTTGTGCCAGGAAAATTTGCCATGCAAGTGTGCCTTAACAAACACTGAAGGACTGGATGCCATCAAACATGTAGAGAATATCTGTATGTGGATGGTGAAGATGGACGTCTCTTTCACAAAATTTACTGAGACAAGAAATTAAGTGTGTTCAATTAAACATCATAACTGTATGTTGTGATTATTACAATATTTACAGAAAACATGTTTCTCTACACCCATATCAGGAAGTATAGTGTTTTGTACTAGCTTTACTTGCTTGCTTCTCAACTCGGGCTTGAGTTTTAAATAATTAGAAATGACAAAACTTGAATGAGTAGCAAAATAAATCATACATTTTCAATATGAACTTGATATCTGAGCTCAGCTGCAAGAAAAACATCAGCAGCGTGGCCCGGGCTCGGTTTAACATAGAGGTGTAGCTTAAGGTTCTTAACATAGGAACATAGTTCATGTTCAGGTGCATGAAAATATTCAAGGGAAAGTATATACCTAGCTAGTGAGACAGCTGTGATTATGCTGCCTTGTTTATCTCTGGAACACACTAGCCACCTTCATCACAAACGAAAAGCAGGGGCAGTGCCAATATTTTAAAGTGTTTACTGGATGATTGGGCGTGTTAAATGTCACGCATGCCTACACGTGAAAGTGCTATGCCTTACTAAATTCTGACAATACCACAAATTAATGCAGAAGAAATAGCTAACAGAGATATACAGTCGAACGAGGCTAAAGATGCTCAGTGAAGCCGGAGATGCAGCAGCGCTTGGGTTGTGAGCAGGGTGACGTAAGGCAAAAAGCTACTTCAGCCTGCGCAGGCTAACCAATGAACAGGGCCTATGCGCATTACAAACAAGAATCCTTGGGTCAGGGTTCATTATTTCACTTACTAATGAATTAGATAATGCTTTTTCCTAAATAACTCCTGTCTTATGAAAGATAAAGACGGCTTTATGCAAAGCCTTGGCCTGTGTACTCTTACCTAACTGCATTCCAGTAATTACATTACAAGCTAGTCAGGCGCACCCACCAAATGTTAAAAAATTGAACAAAAAAAACCCACAAACACATAAACACGACTTTAGCATTGCATTATTATCTTTGCGATAATTCGACAAACAAAATTTATGTTTCATTTCTATAACGTAGCAGCGAACCTGCTATGCAGCGTCGGCTACACTGTCATCATATTATGCTAATACCGCAAATAGATAACTAGTGAGATTTTCTAAAGAACAAGATGCTATGTAAGTACAGACTGAATAAAAAAACAAAACAAATTTGTTAGTAAGTCAGACCAGTGTTTAACACAAGTTAGAGCAAATCCTGTACAGAACAAGCTAGAGTGCTAGGTTATGCAGAATTTGTCTTGCTAGCTAGCTTCTAAATTAACCGTTAGAGCACTACGGATCAAGAGAACTGCTAGCCTAGCACACTCGCTTGCTCTGTCTTGATTTATGCAGGGTTTCTGTAACGCTAGCACCAACTGTCACTATGTCGGCATACACTGCGCGTAACTGTATTTAGGCTGAGTGTTTTATCTGCTATAAAAAGAAAATAAAAATGCGAGGTAACATTGCTTAGCATAGCATACGGAAGTTAGCGAACATTAGGTAGTGCTAGCAACACAATGTTAGCTTGTGTTGACTAGTCAATTGGCTCTATAGCTTGCTGAATGTTATTACGTTTGCCATTTTTGTTTACATATAACACAAAGCTATCCAATTTTACTCGACAACACGTACCTGCCGAGGTTTATGCCTTGTTCTTTATCGCTGACAGCACTTGTGTATATCCTCCTGTACTTCTCTGCCAAAGCTCGCCCCGACAGGAGCAGTTGGTATCGGCTCCGGCAGTCCGGTTGGGACCCTGAGGTGGAACAGGAGCTCATTCCGAGACCGGCAGAATTAAACTCAGGCCCAGCTCCGGGTAAAGCTCCGGGCAAGACCCTCACACCCAGTCCCATGGACGGGGATAAAGACAGAATCCCACCGCCGGCTCCAGCTGCCGCAGCAGCAGCGCACATCATCGTTTTGGGGAACAATGCATATATTACATCAATATGTCACTAGCTGGCGATCAATAGGTACTTCACCCCGATGTACAGTAGGCTTTCCACCCATATATCCGCCACGGAAATACAAACGAGTACAAGAGCAGTTTGCTAGATCCAGTATCTCCAATCCAGTAATAATGTCGCTGTAACGCCGCTGGTGCAACTGCGAAATGAGCCGCTCTTTCTCTTTCTCTCAGAATAGCGATTAAAGCCTGGATTGTGCAAATCAGAGCTTGAGGCCAAACCGAGTATACATTTTCTTACACCGAATTCCCTCAAACACGTGAGCTGACGTCCTCTGTATTTTTGTTTTTGTTTATTCCTTGTATTTTTCTCGAGGTCGGCCAGGTAACAGCCCTAGCTGCGCTGCCATCTTAACTTCACCCTCCTCCTACTCCTCCTCCCCCGTCCGCTTCTGTCAGGCATGCCGGGATACGCTCACACCCAGTCAGCTTCACCACATCACCCCGGAATACACTGGACGTACAGTTCACGATTCTAGTATTTACTGCAAAATCATTCCATGCATTTTTGTTTTGCTTCCTTGTTTCGCTCGAATCAAATAACCTAATAATAAAGCTTATAAATCAAGTGCCACCTCGTTGATGGCTCCAGCACATGGTATGCACAAATAGCAATAACAAAATACATGATACATTTTACTCTTATATCACATTAACCATAACTGTCCCAATGCTAGTGTTTGGTTTAACATGTTTCATAAACGGGCCCTTGCTCAAATAGTTGTTTCAGTGCTATGTAATTAATCTGTTTATCTAATGTTATGTAACTACTCTACGAGTGCTATTCTCATCAGATTTTTAACTGTACCAGCTTTGCTAAAGGATTCTAGGAAAATCCTATCACACAGTTCTCCCTGGTTCTTTTAAGGCTTTCCACAACTCCCCAAAATATTTTTTATTTCATGTTCCTTCACATGGAATACAAATGTCTAGTGTGAGATGGTTTTGGAGCTTAAACTCAAGCTCAAATGGGCTCTATTACATTTCAATCTAAAATCATTGTTACTAAATGCATGTCTAGTAAAATAATTGTGTGTGAGAGAAATAACTCTCAATTGACCTTGACTACACGGTTTGTAATGGTGTACATACATATAACGATGATGAATTAGGAAATTTAGAGCTTCTCATAGAGATCTCTGCTGCACTGGGGAGGGGTGGAAAAAATGTTTCTAAATTTTAATATTCAAGTAAAAAATTGTCGGTGGATGCGATTAGCAAAGAATATGGAATGTGAAAAACAGAACATAAAATAAAACCGATAAGAGCTGTTATTCTGTGTGAAAATTGCAAAAAGGAAACAATAAGCATTAATCCAGTCTTGATGGAAAGACGAGGGAGATTATTTTTCCCTTGTATGCTGCATATGCAGAAGAGAATTGTTCATGGGTAAACGCCTCACCCGTCACATAATCATCCCTCTCCCAACTTGAGAGACCAGAGAAAATGTGAAAGCAGAGCAACACTGACATCTGCTGTTCAAAGTAGCTTAGTGCAATGACTCCGGGAGAGATGAGCTAATGTAAAAGACATCACAGCCCTCTGAGCCAAGAGAACAAACAGCCTGGTGCTGCATTACTCAGAGTGTCACAGGAATCTGAGTCATGTTCAAGAACTATCCAAGCCCTTTGTATGGAAATTATACATTATATTCTCTCCACACTTTTTGCTATGTTAACATGGTTTGCCAGAATTTTTTATAGTTGTGTCAGTACTGAAGGGCCAGAATTATTCAGTTAACTCCAATTAGCTTCAGCTCTTCATACTAATTATGGTCTGAGACTGAAAGTCACTTTACATTGTCTCCAACTTCATTGCAACTCAGTCAAGGGAACAATGTTCAGGCAAAGACACGCAATTAGCAAAGAGGCCCTAATTAATGAGGAGGTGTTAATTGTGATGTGTTAATGATCATTTCATCAACGTTTTTTTCCCATGTTATGAGCTTACATGAATATAGTCAGTATTTCTATTAGAGGTAGGGGATAACCTGGATGGTACTGCAGGGCACAATTGCACACACACTCATACTACTGATAATTTAGAGACGCCAGTGAGCCTTCTGTGTATGGAGGAGGAAACCAGAGTTCCTGGAGAAAACCAACAAAGCATAAGCAAAGCATGCAAGCTCAGTGTACATAGGGCAGAGGTAGGAATCAAACCCTCAACACCAGAGGTGTGATACAAACATATTATGCCATGTTAAAGGTACACTAGTAACACTTGAACAATAAGACAATAACGTGTGATTGAACATATGTATCAGTGCATCAAGACTCACTTCCTTTCACTCACATTCAGTAAGCAATTTAACCTGATCGGGGTCATGGAGGG
>JAOTRN010000048.1:11762957-11773101 GCA_028566695.1 Bagroides melapterus
TACTATGTACTTTTTCCACCCCTGGATTTGTGGTATTTCTAGAAGAGGACTGCTCATGGATGGCAGTGGCAACACAAGGTAATCCTATTAGCAGTTTCACCAGTCAGGAACCCATTAAAGACATTAAAATGGTGTAAGATGGTACACATCCCTCATATAAATCAAAGCCTTAAGCCAAATGCCTCTGAGACCAAAAGTGCTTATACAAGTGGGATTGTGCACTCATATGAACTATTGAACACATTCTTGTAAGCGTGAGGTTTTCAAACACTTGAGGCTACTTTGCCTAAATAAACCTCCTATGGGACCAACCACAGACAGAACAGACAGATCTCACACCTCTGGCTCCAGCTCTCCTCTGCGTTTGTAAATGGCTTTCTCTCCAGTCAGGCCATCAATAATCTTGGCATCATCCAGTTCCCCCAAAGCCTGGTTCTTCAGCCACTGCCTTTCCTTTCCTTTAGCCTGTAAAAGAAGCATTAAACACATCACACAATATTACACTCATATCCTACTCACCTAATGACAGTTAATTAACATTCTATTAACATAATACAACAATGATATAAAAATCAGATAGGGTAACTAATGAGAAACAAAACATTGAAACTAAAGAGATTTTTAGTATATTTTAGTTCTTTTTTTTTTAGTTCATTTTCAACATCATTTTTGCATGTTTGTCTTATTTTATTTGTATTTTCCTATTTTACACTGACCGTAAATTGACCATACTGACCATAAATAAGAAAAAGAATTGTACAATTTGTGGGAATAATTTTAAGTTAATTAAAATAGCTAATAGAATCAGGTGATAATTTTATATTTCATGTGATATAACCATTTAAGCCAGACCCCAGTGGAGAAAGGTTGCATGGTCAATGGAAAGAAAATACTAAGGTTAAGACAGACAGTAAAGTTCTATTGTGTAATTTTGTTTCTAAATCAAAATGTATTTTTAAAATTGAGGTTTTAATTATGTAATAGATTTGTGTCCCCAAACAAGAAGAGAAGCAGCCAACAGCCAACAATCAAATTGGGAAAGAGCAAATTAGCAAATTATAAGTAATCTATCATAATGTTAATGTCTTTGTTAATCGAAAATACAAAACAGAAGATGAAGAAAAAAAATTCTTCTGAGCAGGTATTTCCCAACTTTTGAGCGTTGAATGATAAAGCATCACTAACCGATACGCTCCTGACCTCAGCAGAACCTCAGCTATGAACAATCAACAAAACCTCATTAAACTGCCACAGATACATTTCAACATCTGCTTTTCATTTAGTCTCTGAAGCTGCTGGAGCTCCCTGAACTGTTATATCATCCCACACATTGTCCTCCTGTGTCATCCCGCCAGTCACACTCAGATAACACTGAACAAAGTGTTACACTCACAATACAACAATGTTTTCTGTGATCCAGAGGGGAAACTGTTGGCAAGCGTCTGCATTTCAGAACAAAAATATACTACTCTCCAGAGGCTGCTGGATTGAATGAAATCAGGGTTATTTTTTGTGCCATATCACACAACTAGGAACAATGAGCTGAGCTGTGTTACTAACAATAGGCAGAGACAAGACTTTGGTCCCATCTATAACAGTAGCAGAGTAAAAGCTGATGCAGATGGTAGAGAAAGTAGTTTCTAACTCGCTTAGGACACAGATGAGGATCACAAGCTGTAATCGCACTGTCATAGGTTTAACATAGCTTATATATGGTTGTTATGACTCTTGCAAAAGAGTTCCTAACTTTCTAGTGCACCTAAAGAGCACTCTGAAATACTTGTGTGAGGGGAAAAAAAAGCAGCATATAATTTCCAAAGACCAAGATAATCTAGTTTAACAGCAACTGTTTTTTTTTTTTTTTTAAAAAAAAAGGAATTTGTGCCTGTATTGTGGTGTCCAAGTTCAGCACTGAATTTCTTTGTCATGTCACACTCCATAGTGGTGTTTAATGGCTCATATGAAAGTAGACTGTCAGGGAATTAAGAATTTCTGTTAGCATTTCTGTTTCATCCAGTCTATTAACTAGGGTTGATATATTCTACCAAATGTTCCAGAGAACCCACAAAATTGTTTTACACACATATGTTACTATCTTTAAAGTGAACGTTGATATCAAACCCATTTCTGCTCGCTGAGGTGCTTCTTCATAATCATCTAAAACTGAGGGCGCTTGTATTCAAGCGCTAAAATTCTATGTACGGTTATTTAAACCGCTCACACTCAACTTGTCTTGACTAACTTCAGACTTGTGGCCCTAAATGAATTTATTTATACTTATTGAAAATGCGATTTCTATTATGCCGGTAGACTGAAACACCAGTATAAAGGGTTAATGTGTTTTTAAATATTGTCACCCAGTATGCCTTAACATTATACTACAAGGTGCTCTCTTAGAAGAACAGAGTTCTTCAGTGGTTCTTTAAAGGTTTACTGGATGTCATCTGTGAGCTCTGAAAGTTTCACTAGAGGAACAAGTTAACAACCTCTTAGTGCTGGGATGGCTGGCAAAAATATCACGATACTGATGTTTTATTTATACAAAATATTTATCATTAAATTTAATTTAACCTCTTCAATTCTTGGACTATTTTTAAGCCTCCTGCTTGAAAACAACATGCAAAAGTTAAAATGAGATTATCTCAAAAACTCCAAGGACTATTTGAATAAAAATGGTACGTAGGAGAAGTATATATTTTACCAAAAAAAAAGTTAGAGGAGATGGAACACAGCAAAAATAATAATTAATAATTACTAATAATTTAGTCACAGCTAGTGTTCATCCTTATACCTACTGCAGAATCTGGTTGTGTTTGTAACTTGTAGTGACCGACTGATTGAGTTTTGTTGCGTGTGCAATGTTTACATATTTGTTCTGTCTGTTCATTTGGCTGCTTGGTGTTGGAACTGGGTTTTGTTCAGGTGGAAATGGTTTTCTGTAGTCTTATAGCTGAGCTTCTTCCTATACCTCTGCTATGCTGCATGTGTAAATCCATTAGTACAAATACAATAGTAACTGATGATATTAAAGATGCCGTGGATGTCCCAGCTTGCATGAATAAGAGCTGTGTGGGAAGATGAGCCATGTAAGTGCAGGTGTGTGTGTGAGAATGGAGCTAATGGAAAAGCATATGTCAGCCCTCTGCACTGATTATAGAGCAGCACCATGCAAGTAAATATGCATCTTGGTCCTTCTCCTTTGCAGTTTGCAGTTATCTGTACATTCCTCTAACAACAAGCCAGAATAATGGTTGTTCTGTTTTCAGTCCTTTGTCAACTCTGTCATACCTCAGTGACGCTCAGGTGTGTATCCAGTACAATCGTTCACACAGTGAGGAAATGTGGGTATGGCACGCTACATGTGCTGTGACGAACATAGCGATGTTTCTCTTGTTGTGATGTTCAACAAGCAAATTCGAATAAAACCAGGAATGGGTTAATAAATAAAAGTGAGAAATAGAGGGTGACTCCATGTCTGCTCTGCTCTGCTCTCCTGACTCTACAAGACAGAGGTGTGAGATAACATCAGAAATAAATGAACACACGGACAAGGTTGAGTTTATCTCATTCAGACTGAGGTGAACAGAAATAAAGAGTCATGTGAGACTGAAGTCATATTGCTTGGTTTTCTTATACTGATTGCCAACTCTGACTTGCGAAGAAGAAAAAACTCACATCAGAACGCTGGAATATTATGTTGAACACAAAAACTTTTTAAGTGCAAGCTTTTGTAACATCTATTTTTAAGCTAGGTGTGTGGTGAACATTCATTTGGTTGGATTTGTGTTTATGATGGTTCATTCTTGGTAAGATTAAACATTTCACATTAGGCCTGTATACTGCTTGTGTGAATGTATTAATAAGTACAGTTTTCTCTCACAGCTGTAGCCAGTGAGCTTTAACAAGCAAGTGAAAACAGAAAGCAATTTAACTGTCATTTGCATAGAACAACCTGACACATCTCTCACACAAGGCAGCGTGCGTAGATTTCATTTCGATTCGGATGTATTAAGAAAGCACATGCACACTTTTCTACTCATGGTAAAATTTTGATCCTACATTATGTAATCATATGTAAGATATTCTAAGTGGAGGGAAAAAAACTGCCAAACTGCTTCGCTAGTCTACAGTTACACAGACACACACAACTGCCAATGTTTATTGTAGCTAATCATCTGGAAAATTTCAATACTCTTATTTCAAAGTTATTGACTTCAGAACTATTGATGAGGCAAACTGTAGTGAGAAAGACAAGAAATGGGAGCAGAAAGTAATGGAATTCCTGAGACAGTATTTTCCCATTAACTCGTCGTTGTGCCTGTCAGCGAGGAACCTGATCCTCTAGAGTCACTGCTCTGTCTCGCTGCGAAGGGAATACCCAGAAGTGCTGCTGAAGAGCTAAGACACCACTCGGCAAGCTGCTTTAGCACACTACACGACCGGGTGTCGGTTCTGAGGTCACTCAGAAAAGCAACAACAGCACTTAGTTTCACTTAGTGATAGGGGATAATTGTTTCATGACTTGAAGGCAAATGCAGGAAGAAAAGAGAAGCAGCTGTAATAGCAGCTGTGTGTGTGTGGTGTGTGTGTGCGTGTGTGTGTTTGCAAAAGGAAGGAAAGGAAAGAACACTCAGAGACTGTTGAAGCATTGCACACACCCTTCAGGAGAGCAGAGATGAGATGTTTACCTGCAGGCTGTCCAGAATGATGCGCAGGGACTGGACCTGGCGCCGGACGGCTCCGGAAAAACGCTCATAGGTGGCGGCATCATACTCACTCATCTGAATCTCCTTCAATCTAAAACACACAGGACATCCGTTATACACAGCAACACACTCAACAGCTACACAGACATTCCAGACCAAGGTGGAGTACGTTACTTAATGCTACAATCTGTATTTATAATTTCAAATCACAATCATCATTGTTCTAAGATTTTAAAGATTCTACCTTTCACTTGTTGATGTGATTTGTAATGAAATATAAAAAACTTGAAACATTATTTAATCAGTTTGTAATGTTAACCGGAGAAGGCTTCCTGTATTAAGTCCTGTAGCTTGTCTCTGTTCCAATAAGCTGCTAATAACTAATTTACATAAATGCCTGTAATTCTGCTACAGCAGATCTGAACTCTGGCTAGGTTTCAAGCTATATCTAAATCTCTGAATCCTGATAGATCACTATTCTATAGCTAGTTTTAGTTATATCTAGTTTTTGCTGTTTTTTTTTTTATTCTACATAGTCTATACTCTGACTCTTTAATGTCACTGGAGACATTTTTAGTAGCATGGATTGAAGCCAGAGGAAACTTTTGCTCGCGGCTACCGTTTGATGATCACAGTGATACGGCCATCTGTCAACAATGATGATGAGCTCTTGAATGTAGGAGGCCCCTAATGAGCACTGCCGTATGTGAGAGGTCCTGGAGGCTCCAGTGGCAGCACGCCCACCATACTGCTCCTCCACAGCTTGCTCTGGAGCTGATGTGTTCTGGATGTGTGACTGCTGAACTGACAGCTCTGTGTGATTCTTTCAGCAGGTCTAAGTGGCTGTGCAGGTGACACACAGATCACAACACATTGTGCACTTAAAGCCAATAATCCCTACAGACCTGTGCTAATCCTACAATACTCTGATCTAGACAGAGCAGAACGATGAGGGCAATTCAAGTGTGTGTGTGTTTGCATGTGAGAGACGTTTGAAGTCATAGAGGGGAAGTGGAGCCTAACATGTTCACAGAATACAGCAGTGAACAGCTTGCAGCTTCTACACAGGTGAGATCACAGAACGGTCTTGCCTCGTCACACGGCTAAACAAAGTCACCTTCATCTCCCACAGCCATCTGGAGCAGCTGTGCAAAAATCCCTTGAAGATGTTGCTCGGGAAAACTGGGGTGAAACTTATGCAGGTTAGACAGCGATAACCTTTGTCGAATGAAACAGTAGACCCACAAAGCATTCTCAACCTTCAATCTTTTCTCTTCCTCTCCTGTGCTCTGTCTCACTCTCACACACAAACACATATTTAGAGTAGTGAATTGCTGTGGATTTCCTGACTGGCCTCAGAAACTCACATTCTTTGTGTAGTGCTATGGGAGAAGGGACAGGCCACACTGCTATTTTCTGCTGAATTCCAGACCTGTCCACAGACCGCAGAGAGCATGCCAGTGTGTGTGTGTGTGAGTGAGAGAGAGAGAGAGAGAGAGAGAGAGAGAGGAAAAGGAGAGAGGAAAATGTCACTCTCTGAGGATCTGTGTTAAGCTGAATAGGTGAGAAGAAACTGAGAGTGGTTCAGAAGGTTTTCATCAATTTTTTCTCTGGGCCTGCTCGTTTTATGTGTGTGGTTTTTGCAGTAGTAAATGTTGTACTCAAACACTAAGGTAAATATAATCCCACTTCCTGTGACTGACTTGAGCAGGAAACTCTGAGATTTAGCAGTTGAGAACGTGACGAGAAGCATGCAGAATATATATAACAGGATATAACTCGCTATTGCCTAAATGGCCTACATTCAACACTCGCTGGCTGAATCATCATCAGCATAAAAAAAACAACGCCGTAATATGACTTGAAGTACTGATATGATGTAAAATCACAGGTACAGACTGATCATAATTACAGAATAATTGTTATATTCATCATTCTGAAGATGTACCTGTCTATGAGCTCAGACTCAGGGTCTTGGTGCTCTGTGTGTTTATGGATCTGGGTGTGAAACTTGTTTTAGATGTTTGAGGCTTGGGTGTGGACACAGGAAGTACAAAGGAGAAAATGGCCAAAAACAGAAGCTTCCTTCATTACCAGGCGTTCTCATCTTGTACTCTGTGGCTTCTCTCTCCCACTCACACATACACATGGAGTCGCATGAATTGCGGTATTCACAGGGCACATTTTTAGAATAGCTGCCTCTGGTGGAGCTCTCTGGCGTCTGAAGCTTCAGTCTTCTGTAGCCTACTGATGAGGATCTGGGCTTTACTCTATACCTGACATTATGCGCATGTCCATACACAAATGCGTAAACACCGCAAACAGAGGCAGTGACTTCCTCTCACTGTTTCTCACTTAATCTGATACACTACGACTCTCTAAAAGACCCTTTTAGAGTATGAGGGCAGCAGGAGATGAATAGAGAGAGTGATGAATGAGTGTACCTCTCTTTAAAAGCCTTCTCGGCCATTTCTCGTGCAGCTCTCTTCACCTCTTCAGGCACGGCATCTTTCTCAGCCTGGGAGATCTGATAGACTTTGTGACCAGCATCTAGACGGTACGGACCTCCCTTTCCACCGAGGCCTGCCGTGTCTCTGCCCCCTGCGTGACCGCAGAATGAAACTTTATTTAATAATTCTATACACGACTTCTAATGTTTCTGACCACATGCAGTTTTATATTATTGTGTGACCGCCGATCAAACAAAACTATATTTAAATAAGGAAAGTTGAAGATATTTGGACCTATAAAAAGATTAAGACTTACCGGTGCCTCCTGCCCACTGATTACCCCCGACATGAGGGGCATTCATGGGGTCAATCTTGCCATGTTTTGGTGCACTGACATCAAGGCCGCTGTCTCTCTGAATGGTGATCTGAAAGAAAAAAAAAAACCCTGAAAAAACATTACATCTTTACAGGACAATCATTTTTTGTTGGAATAGTGACAGATCTGTTAGTATTTATAGAATAATAGTATAAAAAATATAAATGTATAAAAAATAAATGTCTATGAATACGTTTATTTATGTATGAACAGAACGTCCTCATCTCTTGTGTAACATTTCCACTTCTCCACACAGATCCATCCTCTGCATCCTCTCTGATCTCCCAGGACACAGAGCTTTAAAACCAGCAGCTACTGAGCAGCTCTTTGTTGCTCATATACAGAAGTGCAGATGTCTATGACCTTCATCCACTCCTACTTTCACCCTTGCTGGGAGATACTTAGGCCTTGAACAGAATAATAACTCCTTTCTAAGGTCTTACTGCCATCTGCAAGAGTAAATCAGACCTCGACTGTGTTCATTGGCCAGAGCTGATAGCAGGGCATCTAATGCTAACAGGAGTTCGACACCACCATCACAGTAAACAACCTGGCTGTCAAAGCTCAAGAATGATTGTGCTAAGAGTACAGAACTTTTTTATTTGCTGAATCATTCTGGAAAGAGCAGTTGGTACAGTGTACAATCTAAAAGAACACTTGTCATGAGGTCCACCCTGATTGTCCTAGTATCTGATATCAATTCTTATGTTATTCTTAAGTTATGCAGAACAGGCAACCTTACACACAGCGTGAACACACACTTACAGGAAAGAGGCACAGCAAGCTCTCTGCAAACCCCCATACGCAATTCCATCTGAATGACAGAGCGACAACAACAACAACTACGACCCAGGAACTGAAAACATGCTTCATGCTGCTCTCTCTGTCTGCCACTGCATTTGCATGTCAGTGAATCACACTCATATGCAAAGGCAGTCTTACTGGGAGCAGTGCACATAGCCAGCACACTCCAGGCCTGTGTGGATTGGAGACAGGTGTGATGGGTAGAGTCAGAACTCACAGGCCATTATACAGCACAGAGCAAAAAAGCAGGCACCTGGGGGTCTGCTTGCTGTCGGCACATTGGGGGCTTCAGCAGGACACACATATACAGACAATACTGTAAATGAATACAATACAAAAGCTTTTTAATGGATCTGAACCATGACAGAGGCAATGTTACACGCTATATTCACTTCAATTTTCATTGTTTGTACACATTCAGAATTAAAAAAAAATATTTATCTAACTCATTCCCTAATGTGTAAAAAACTCCTTGAGAAGATATGAGCAGAAACCTTGAGAGGAACCAGATTCAAATCCCATCCTCGTCTGGGTGAAATATTCAAGTTATTTGTCACATACCGATAGGGAGCACAAAATAAAAAAAAGAAATATATTAAGAATCGAATTTCAATAAACTTTCAAAATTGTGAAATTAGAATGGACTACAGAGGTGAGAAAGAGACAAAAAGCATATGGAAAAATATAAAATGTATATTGTATATGAATCATATATCAGTGGTAGAGCAGAGGAAAGTGCATATGTGGGCAGCTGAAGAGCAAAAAGTGCCCCGGATAGTGAATTATAAATCAAACTACATACTCTATAGTTAAAAAGTGGAATTATGTAATCAGGAAGTTTGTATTCTAGTTATACATGAAGTCTACTGAATCTTCTTGTAAAGTTTAAGTGCAGTTATCTGTTCACTGATAGAACCTTGAGTGAAAATAAGGGTTTATAGTATTTGCATGTTGCATGTTATTAGAGAATATTTATATCATATACAGAAAGAGAAATGCAAATGTGTTATTAAGGAACAAAAGTTTCAGTCACAATGATGTAAATCAGATGCACAATCTACACAGTCAGCAGATCTCAACCCAGATGAAACACTATGGGAGATTTTGGGCCAGTGTGTTTTATTTTATCCTTCCAGTACAGTCCCAGAAGCATGTACGATCTGTGCATAAAAGCTGTTTAATTCGCTTTATGTTGTCTATACGTCCAACAGATTTAACTCTTTTTTGTCACATGGTATCAGTAATAGGAAGGAGCTGGATAGCATTACATTAACTCTTAACTGGTAAACCGTATTAATGTATTAAAACATTCAAGTGTCCTTATGCTCAGAGTTTATGTGGCATGAATTATAAATGTCAAGAAGGAGTTAATATCTTTCTTGCAGAACTTGCAGGATGCTCCATGTGTTCAGATCATGCTAGCCAGGAACCTCTGTATGAACCCTGCTATTAGCACAAGTCTATTTTAACTCATTTATTCTAGCAGTAACAATAGAACTTTACCCCTGAAACTAAGCCTAAGCTGTAAAGAAAGATAAGAGAAGATTTTTCTGAACTGTTCAAATCAACATGACACATACGTAAGTCAGATCGTAGATTGAAGCATAAAACTGTTGGCTGGCTAGTTTCAGTCCAGATAAATGTCGTGGTTAACTGGGATTGGGATGACACACTTAAACACCCAATGTTTAGTCTGATTCAGCTGTGAGTGGAGTGACAGTTTAAAGTTTAAAGAAGTCATATGCTTCTTATTTCGCCAGAGTATTAAGGACAGATCATGAATAGTGTGTGTGTGTGTGTGTGTGTGT
>JAOTRN010000048.1:11799616-11813677 GCA_028566695.1 Bagroides melapterus
TCTGTCCACAATTTTGTTTTTCCCTACACCCTGTCAAACAAAGAGAGCAAACATAATGACATACTTTCATTTATTTCATAATGTAGCACTATGAATATCAGTCGAATCATACTTCACACAGACTTTAAAAGAATCCTAATGTTGTAGACACAGGAAAAGGATCTGTTAGGGTCAGCTTCGATTTATAAACGTGTACGAGTCTATCTATCAGCCCGGGGGGCATTGTGACAGCTGTGGTCATGCCATTCCTTCCATCCGGAGTCGGAACGCTCCCTCCAGGGACAGGGAAGTCAACTATAGTAGGGAGTGGGCGAATGTACACTCGCTGTAGGGCATGAAGAGTTCTAGTTCTTTGGTTCATACTGTCCTTTAGTGTTTAGACCTCTGCTCTGCATTTACAAACCGCAACTTGGCCTCATGACTCAAAGTCACACTCTTCCCTGGAGTGTGCTAAGAAACTCTTACTGTTCCACTGGGTTGTGTTGGGGAGAAGCTCACCGAACACCTCTGTCAGGACTATCATCAGTCATTCAGTGTGGAGAACAGATTCATTTTGATATTCACCTGATTGCCCACAAGCAGAAGGTGTTCCCCCAACAAGAAGTCCTTCAGCATGTCCTCCATAATCATCATGTGCTGTGATGAGAAGGACACAGACATTACATACAAGTTCTAATCTCAGTTCAATACAGTCTATATCGATGTTTCAGAATTCTAAAATGCTTTAAAACAAATATCTGAAATATACACGGGGTTCATGGGGTTAACGACATGAGGGAGGTGGAAGATACTATTAACACTTAGTATCAACTTTAACTCCAAGTTGAACTGCAACAACAACAGGATGTGGTGTTAATATATGATACACACTTTAACAATTCTACAGCTGGAATAATGGAAAATTCAGGAATAAACTGTTACATATTCGCCTGATATTGAATCTGCATAGTACCGAGATCTTAAAGGGATCTATGGATATTTTTTTCTAAAACATCTAAAATGGGTCCATGAAAACAATAAGACAACCCCTGAGGTATATAAATGGACCACAGATACTACAGTACATGCACCTTTTAGAGATGAAATATTTATACTCAAAGCACACTTGAGGATACAACCAAAAAAAGAGCATTATTTATGTTGAGAGAGTTGGACATTGTAGAGTCAGTATTTTAGAAGCACCCTAATTGTTTTCAGTTAACCTACCAACACAAGGAAAGGGTACAGTGTGTGCAAGTTAGGTTTAAAAGCATGCAGGACACAGAGACCGCCATATCGAAGCGCATGTCCTCATTTTTGTCTCAGCGGTGGGCTCTACTCCTCTCGTGGGCATGCTCAAAAGATAAAAAGCAGGCCACTCAGAAGTGGGACAGAGAGAAACTTTTTCCTCTTCTGCCTTTTCCTTGTCCTCTAGCAGCAAAGCAGGGGAGCGTTTTCAGAAAGGGAGAGGCAGTATCTAGGTCAGGCTTGGGTTCTTTTCCTCATGAGGATGGTCTGGCACACTTACAGGGTGGCATTTTCAAAAAACTAAAGCAAATATACTGAGAAAATATCAAGCGGTATATAAAATTTGATCACATGTGACAGGCATTTTTCTCACTAGATATATTTCTGAAGGTGCCGTTGACCATTTTCGTTATGAAAGAACAAAGAAAACAAAAGAAATAAGTTCAGAAATGAAGTTATGTGTAATAAAATGGAATAACACAGGGAAAAGTATTGAGCACACAAAGAAAGGGAGGTGCAAAAAGGCATAGAAAGCCAAGCTGTCAGGTGAAATCTATCAGTAATTAGAAAGCAATCCTGCCCCTTGTCAGTGGAAAGTTATATCAGCTGGTTCAGTCCCAACTGATGGCCTATAAAAAGGTGTCTCATTACCAAGGTGTCACACAAGAAACATCTCATGATGAGTAAAAGCAAAAAGCTCTCTCAAGACCTTCACAACCTTATTGTTGCAAAACATACTGATGGCATTGGTTACAGGAGGATTTCTATACTTCTGAATGCGCCGAGTGAGCACGGAAATGAAATTAACATCATTTCACCATAAACCTGCCATGACCATGTGCTCCTCGCAAGATTTCTGACAGTGGAGTGAAAGAATTATCAGAAGGTCCAAGAGCCAAGGATCACAGTCGTGGAATTAGCAAGTACATCTGTTTCAAAGAAAACAATAAGCAATGCACTCAATCGCTGTGGTACGTGTGCACGCTCACCAAACTCCACTGCTGAAGAAAAAAGTATGTTGACGCTTCTTTAAAGTTTGCTGCACAACATTAAACAAGCCTGTGAAATACTGGGAGACTAGTGTCTGGTCAGATGAGACCAAAATCAAACTCTCAGAATGCCATAATTCACACCATGTTTGGAGGTCAAATGTCACTGCACATCACCCCGAAAACACCATACCAACAATGAAGTCTGGAGTCGGGAACACTCATCATATAATTGAAGGAAGGATGAATGGAAAAATCTTCTCGAGACATTCTTGCTAAAAAAAAAAAACATCTACCAGGATGATGAAGATGAAACAAGGGTGGACATTTCAGCACTGATCCCAAGCACACAGCCAAGGAAACTCTCAATTGGTTTAAAAGAAAGAAAATAAAGCTGCTGGAATGACCCAGGCAACACCTGACATGAATCCAATAGAAAATCTATTTAAAGAACTAAAGATCAGATTTTATAGAAGAGGCCCACTGATCCTTCAAGATTTGTATGGAAGCACGGACCAAAATCACACCTGAGTGTACATGCGAGTAGTTTCTCCATGCAGGAGGCATCTTGAAGCTGTCATTAACAATGGCTTTTGTATAAAGAATTAAATAAATTTTAGTAACCGTGTTCAATACTTTTTCCCTATGTCATTCCATTTTATTACACATATCTTAATTTCTGAACTTATTTGTTTTGTTTCCTTTGTATGTATTGATTATTTGGGAAATCTATTTATTGAAAAAAATTAAGTTCTTATTTTACCCACTGTATATACAGTGTATATATATATATATATATATCATATCATCGCACACTAACATTCACAAGCACCTTGTTCGCAATTCATTGTCACTTTTGTAGCAGAAAGAATACAAGGTATTTCTGCTGACAACCAGCTAATCATTTGAACAGCTTTAGTTTAACACAAAAACACTAACAATTGTGGATGATAATGACAGTAAGTCCTGATGGCCTGTTAAACTGCAGCAGAAGAGACTAATGCTGCACACTGGTAATGGTTTGCTGACATGCTGACCTGAGTGTTCTCATAAAAAAGCACATCAGGGACCTTCATCTTCTCGTCAGGGCTATAGACAGGAGCGGAGACCTTGCCTATGGTGAGAACTCCGTCTCTGATCGTGCCTGGCATTAACAAAAAGACAGAGATGAATAGAGCAATGGAGAAAAATGGAGAAAAAAAAAGGAAGCAGGAAATGGAGAGATTGTAGAAAATAAGAGCGAGAGCATAGAAGGCAATAAAAAAAAAAACACAAGTGTGATGACCTTTCAGCTCAGCTCAGAATCACCATCTGTCTTCATCACAAACTCAAACTGTCCGATGTTCAATGTTCACATTTTTATAACAAAATTAATCAAGATAGTGTTCTATTTTTAGTCACAGCAGATAAGGCTATCTAGATCTAAATCATTTCTCTATAAAGTCTATATAATATGTCTATAAAGTATATCATTTGCTTGCTGCTAAATGCAGGAAAAGGTCACTGAATAAACATATTTAATCCTGCATTAGTTTTTAAAACAATCATTTCAAAAAGTAAATAGTTGCTCTTTCTCTGTGGCTAAATATAAATTCATGGTATACCCTATGTAGTGAAAATGTAAACTGAAATGGAAGATTTTTGGGAGTTAACCTTGGAGAACTTTAAATAAAAAAATTAATTAATTTTCTTTTTTCTTTTTTTTTTGCTGAATTTTCCCAAAACTAATATAGTGAGGTCAGTATTATTATTTTATAATGTTGTCTGTATATTATTACACTAAATAGTGATTTCTTCTCTATAAAAAGTCTCCTTTGTACATTAATGTCATTAAAATTAATTCTAATTTAATTCTTATGTATTCTTGCTAGGTAACAAAGTATTTGTATTCACATAGTTCAGATAACAGCAGACAAGGATGGAGCACCCACTAGTTAGTAACCCTTACACTGCCACAAGATATTATAGCAGATAGAACAGTCTATATAGAGATTAGTAAACGATTGAGCAATTTCAGACATGTCTTTTAGGTTATTAAAATTCTGATGCAGTTTGTCAGCCTATCACATACAGTACAATTTACTATTATCTATACCTTTTGTGGTTCTATATAAGACATTCAGAGTTAAATTGTCTGAGCCATTTCTTGCAGATGGAATTTAATTAGCTACAAAACTGTGAGTAATAGTAGTAATAAATAAAGATGATTAATCACTAGTGTGTTGAGTACATTGCAACTCACAGCTGATGTCTTGTTTTAGCTCTGGGCTTGTCAGTGGATCAGTCCGCTCCTCTATCGAACAATTCGCCAGGTTTTTCTGCAGAGCAGAGCGTGCTAGGCTAGGGAGGAACCTATACATGGCATTAAAAAAAAAAAGCATTCATATGTAAACTATGCATGCATCCTATTCTTCTATCCATGCATGGTTTCTGGTAGCTACTACACACCTATGATGTGTGTTTGTGGGTACATGAGGGCATATTTATATCACTGTTAACAGCTCTATATGTAGGTTGTGTTCTACCTCACTTAAAAATCGGTTTAGAAAAAAATCAATATAAATACGTGATTATGTGAGAGAGAAAAAATATACTACCTAGACAAGCAGGCTTTATTCACAGCATGAGCAATGCTTTCTTCAGGATACTGAGACAGACGGCGGCAAATTCTTAACAGCTGTCTGGTGGACAATGAAGAAGCCAAAGACTGGGCCTGGGTAAGAGCACAGACACATGCAGGTGCTATAGTGTAGATGGACTGATTTCCTCAGCAGTAAAATACATTAAGGTGAAGAGTCAACAATGGGTAATGTTTCTTTTCTTCCAAAATTTGTGTAATTATCCAATTCTTATATGGTATAACTACAATTACATCATTTGCACATATTTCACTTCTGGCCATATTTCTGTGGCACTATTCTGTATTGTACAGTATCTTACAGTTGGGTCGTTGGTGCTTCTCAGGCTGTGGGTCAAATGCAGCAACTGTTCCACTGCTTCTTTTGGCACGTTCGGAGTCTGAAAGAAACGTATAACAGTGCAGTAATTTCATTTGGGCAGAATTCTGCTGAGCAATAATTTAAGTGTACAAAATTGTACAAAACGGGAAGCCCATTCTTTTTTAGTGGATGTTAATTTGACAGTAAATATTCTTGTAAACAGAAAAAGCATTAAAAGCAAATTCATGCCCAAGTATAACAGATTGAGTTTGGAAGTGAATTTGATGTAAACCACAATAAATGAATGACAGCTGAAGGAATCCTGCTTACACATTCAATTATTGACTTCTGACAGTAAAATAATGGCATGGAAACATACAGCATGCTCTAGACATGCCTCTGACAGCTGAAAACCTTGGCACAGGCTAAATGAATGAATGTAGAGAAGAAAGAGAAGGTGGGAGGAATCCCACAGTGGGGGTGAACAATGACAGCTAAAACATGAAGTTTGGAATGAATTTTCTGTAAATAAATGAATAGTGTGAGTGACATGTTAGTGACTGTGTACAGACCATTCGATGGATAATTGCTGCCTCCTCCACTTTGGCAAGAGGTCTGACTGTGTGGAAGAAGAACATGGTGAGGAGCTCAGGACTGAGCCACTGCTGAGTAGTGCTGCCTACGACCGGCGGCTCAGCCAGAGCGATAACCCGGAATGAAGGATGGATGGGAAAGATACACCTGTGTGAGAAGGCAGACAGGAAATGGATGATCTAGTCATTCTTAGGCACTTAAGACACATGAAATATACACGGACAGTGAAGGTACTGCTGCTCATCTCTAAACGTATTCTAAAGGTAGCACTGTATTTCTGCTTGTCTCTAAAATGCTTCTCACCGGTATCTCTATGGTACGGTATGATTACAAACGATTCAGACCCTGGACATGTACCTGTTTTGGTTTCTAGATTTTACAGGCAGGGGTGTATGTGGACAAATGATCATATGAGGTTCCTCCCCAAAATAAAGGTGGAAGAACAATTGTCTGTAATGTATTTGTGTGCTGTAGCATTGAGAATTCCCTTCAAGCTTAAACACGTTCTGGCATGACAATGTCCCTGTGCACAAAAAGAAGTTATACGTGCCAATAGCTTTAACTCTAGTAATATTACCCAGATAAATCCGTGCACACTTGGCCAAATTTAATTCACACACAACAAAAACACAATTTGTGGCTGAATCTCAAATGCAGTACTAGTTAGGTCTATGGGACCGCAAAATATTGAGCCTATGGAGCAAACAAAGTGAGCTGGAAGCTGAAACATTACAAAAAATGTTACTTATTGCATTCCAAAGGCCACCTGTGCAGACAATCCCTGTACTTATTAAAGTACAGAACTGAAGCAGCAGCAAAACTTTTCTCAGACATCAGAACAATTGTGTAGCTCACCCACGTCTTTGCTCTGCAAGCATGAGACCTGAGTGAGAACGGTAACCAGATTTAGCACAAGGACTTACGACTAGGAAAGTGAATTATATGTAACTTTAAAAACTATTGTAAAGGATGCAACAGTATCCTTCATATTTGATGTCCTAGAAATTAATTTAATTTAGTAATTTAATACGGTTTATTATGCCTTAGGTACATTTTTACCTTGTAGCAGTGTGATTTTTCTCATTTTTCCATTTCATTAATTTTATTTCATTAATAATAATAATAAAAACAGACACTAGTCCTTTGATTACACGTGTTCCTAAAAGCTGACATTCACGCTGCAGCAGGCTTGTGATATCTGCTAACACCCAGAAAAGAAGCACACATCCATGACAAAGAAAATACTTTACAGGGACATGGTTGAGTGTTTGCAGCTGACAATACTACAGCTCCTGGTGGACTCAGATTTCCTCCTAATCGCACTGGACAGCTTTGTCTATATATAAACAGAGGAGAGTCCTGCATGTAATATGCAGAAACTGCAACTGACAGAGGTAGTGGGTGGAAAGAAGTGAGACGCAAACTCATGACCATTATATCATCGCTGGTATGACAATCGCCTCCTGTTGCCTAGCAACGCCATACTATCCCTCATGCCTGAGCCTGGTCCTAATCGTGTTTCCTGCTCATTTTGCTGTGTTGCAATGGCAACACACAGGTGTAGCACTAGCATGAAAGTCAAAAACCATAAAGCACTAAGCAGCAGCAGGTTTCTCTTAACCTGCCACAAGGAATGAAGGATTTGAGATGAATTACTTTAATCACATATAATGGAACTATCTGGGTATAATAAAAATCTCAAGTGCTTGAGGAACTGTAAGCTGAGGGAATTGGAGCCTTCAGTGTATTCATTTAATCTGAAGCATGGCATTAGGTCAGTCTCCTCTCTGCCTCCCTGCCTGGCTAGACAACCCAGCATGCTAGGTTCACTTTTTAACTGGGCAGGAAAGAGTGATGTGAGAGAGAGTGTGTGTGTATGTGTGAGAGTGCACGTGTATGTGTTAATTAAGAGCAGCACTGGAACCACATGAAGTATAGTCTGGGAAGCTGACTCGTAAGACAGGAAGAGGAAGAGGCTTTATTTCAGCCTCAGACGGTCCACCGCAAACATCCTTCCTGCCTGTCTAGGTGGGGTTCCAGCACATGAACATATCCAGTGCTGATTCTGTGGGCTGGAGGTTTACAGCCTTCCTTAAGTGATGAAATACGGAGACGTCGCGGTAAAGAAGGAATTGTGATGAGCTCATACAAACATCGGCTTTTCATTTTTATGTATTTATTTTTTTTTAAATAACACAAAGATAGTCTTTCTAAGAGACTGGATATGAAACAGGTTCTATCAAATGACAGAAACATGGTGAATTGTTTCTTAAAGTGATTTCCAGTTCTGTTCACTAGACACAGGCAACAACAACTATTACTTTCTTTGAATAATAATGATGAAAGCAATTTGTTCTAATGATTGGCCAAAATAATGTTGTGGCATTAAATATACTACTGCAGGAAAGTACTATATAATACTGCAGATTATTCGTGCTGCATCAATCTTATTATTATTTCATCTAATGAAAGCAACATATCTGGTCATGAAAGCATAAAACAGTAGCAGTTCCCCAGCAGGTAGTTAACTTCTCATTACACAAGCTGCTAGACTTTTGAACCATTATATATTTCATATCTAAAGGCAAGGAAAAACAGACAAATAACTCGCTAGCCATGAAACCCCTATAAACTAAAGCCTCAGTGTAAAATAAGCTTGCCTTTCTGGTGGGCAGCTTCCTGTTATTGTGGCGAGAGATGAAAGCGCCCATTGTCGTGGACTGTGATGCATCTCATCCAGAGTCGATGTTTTACCCAGACACTGAGTCCTGATTTTAATTTACTCTCTCCCACTCTCACAAGCCTGACAACAGGCATTTTTATGGCAAGTGTATGTGTGTTTAATTGCAGGTCAGAGACAGACGCGCTCTACGAGGGTGATGTCAACAGGAGTTAATCAACACCTCAGACGTGGCTCTGTCCTTTCAGGCGGCTCTGAGCTGTCAGGACAATTCAAACGCTCTATTAGAGCACGTGAGCCACTGGTGTATTTGCTCTGTGCTTCAGAAGGAACAAAAGAAATACAGCCATGATAGAAACATCTAAAACATAAAGAAGCTAGTGAAACTAATACACACTACAGTACACCACTGCCAGTCAGATATTTTTAAATAAAATCTTTCCAAGGTATAAAATAGAGAAAGGTTTTACTAACCGAGAAATGTTTGCTCCTGTAAAACAGAAAAATATCTACACACCAACCTAACTGGATGTTTATTCTTAGGCACTTGCAGCATGTTTATTCACGGTAAACACTAGTACACTGTGTGAGGCCTTCATCAATAATCTTTACCGGTTAACCTTCAAGTGTATCTGTTTAAATCACACACTCTTTTTCAGCCTCATCAGAATCTATGAACTGATCTGATCCTAAGATCCGCAACAATTTAAGCCATACTTAATTACCTGCTATTCTTTAATATTTTATTTGGTCTGTTGCATTAAAAGAAATGGGGAATTTTCTGTCATGTCGTATTCCTCTCATTACCACTACAATCTTTGGAAAGTCAACAATTGTACATCTTAATAGATTATGTGTAGAATCCAGCCCTGTGAATGAGATGTTGCTATAGAAACAATAACGTGAGAGTTATATATAAAATGTATGTTAGCAAGCGTGTTTATTTATTTATATATGTCTTTGCTATGCTTCTGCTATGTTCTCTGATATCTTCCTACCTAGCAGTGTTCCTAGCTTGTGAAGCTGTATATGCCATTTTGTGATGCTTGTACCACTATTGTGCTGTTGTGTTAATGAAAATCAACAAAATCCTAATAGAACCTATTTAGAACATCAAATTCATAAAAGTTTGACTAGCTGTGTGAATGAATATCCTTGTTCAAATACGATTTTCCTACTACATTAAAAACAATCTATCGCTGCACACGTCTACATTATTTGAATGCATTGAATAAGAATCTCATTCAAAGTTAAGTACTCATAGAGGTGTTGATTGGTTTGAGCTTCCATGAGCAAATTAACAGGCTTGAACTGAAGACATCCTAACACTCAATCATACACACATACACACACGTGCAGACATGCAGACACTCGTTTCCTCATAACACCTTGCCACTGACGTAATCACATGTGAAAACACATGCTGTTGTTCCCGCTGGGAGCACGTATGACTGGCTGTCAGGTAAAAAAAACATTCACGTGTCTCCTCGGCATTTTTCCTGTAGACCTGACTGAAAACCAATATTGTTTTCCTCCAATTGTTTGAAATCTGACTGCAAATTATATGTGTTTTTTATGCATTTGTGTATTAATGCTGAAACACAGTACATGAATGATGCACTGGGGTCAAGGTGTCCAATCTTAGCTGCACAGGGTCAGTGCTGGTGCATATTTTATTCCAAATAAGAGTCCACGCTTATGTCTACTGAAACCCAAGACCAAGTGATTAAACAGGTCAAATCGGATGTAGCTTCTACTTAACTGGAAAAAACCCTGCACTCACACCAGGTCTTTGTGAATAAGATTGGACAGCGGTAAGCTAGGATGTGACTCGCCGTACCTCTCCTGCAGCTCATGGTCATTGAGCTGGAGCTCTTCTTTCACAGCGAGGTACCGATCCCACCTCAGGAGCCGAGTTCCATCATACAGAGCCAGTTCTCGATCATGCAGCAGCCTGCATAAAGAACACACACACACATTTTAGTCATAACACCACCTCTACATATATTTTGATCATCAAAAATCAATAATAAGGTAAAAAAATCCATATTGCCTGGACAGCACAGCCAGAGTTCCTAGGTTAACTCGATGGATCCCATCTAACAGCACCAGCTTGCCCTCCTGAGCAGCGCTGACCAGAGGGGAGGCCCTCCAGGCCGTGTCACCATTAGGCAGCGTGTACCGCTGTTGGAGTAGATCCCGCGCGGTCATATCCTGCCACACAGACAAGCATGCATGTGATAAGTGTGAACATAAGTGAACAAACCCAAGTAGCTTTAAAGCATAATGGAGAAAAGAACACTTTTACTTTCGAAAATGGGTTTAATCCCCATTCAAATCATGCGATAATCATCATTTGTCGTTCTGTGCTTCATTTAAGTGCTGACACAGTTACAACACAGACCTGAGTTTGGGAGCTGGATTTCAGATGTGAGAATTCAGATGGTATAATGTTAAAATAAATTCACTATTAAACAAAAAGTAAATCAATCAATTAATCAGTTACCATCTTGGTTACAAAACGTATAGATAATGAAATAAACCTTATGTTAAAGCTTTAAGTAAAGAAGAAAAGCTTATGAGATGAATTATAGCAGAAAAAAATTTTCCCCCTTTTTTCCCCCGGACGCGGGGACCCCTGACCTGCACTAGCTAAATATATCCACAGCATGATGCACAGGCTACTTCCTTTTCCTGCTTGCTTCAGACTGAGCCAACAAATTCCCAGCATTCCACAGCTTACACACAGACTCATTTATCCACACACACACACACACACACACACACACACACACACACTTCTCCTAGGCTGTGTGACTGGCAGCTAAACAACAGAGTGATATATTCACATGTTCTTTAGCAAAAGAGTAGGTTTGTGGGTGTTTTTATGTGTGGGTGATGCGTTAAATCACACACAGCATCTTTCAAAGGAGACTGCAGACCTTCCAAGATCAAGAAATAAAAATGCTGGGGATTTAAGTGTGATTTATCTCGAGTTGATAAAAACAACTTACCAGAGCTGATTAACATCTATGTATGATACAAATGACAGTGTGCTTTAAAAATGAAGGTAAAAGTAAAACTCAAGTGTTTCTAATACAGCATGTATCCTTGTTTTTTCAAGGCAAAGATGCACAAAAATATCATATGATTCCCAAAGACACACAGTATGTATCATGATATGTCCACAGTAGAGTTGTATTAAAACTTTTAGAACTAAAAAAAAGAATTTGTTCATAATCATAACAGTAAATTATTAACAAATGGATTTTTAATACTTTTTTTTTTAATCATTTTTAAATGAAAAAAAGACAGGAACAAATCTAACACTACAGCTACAAGTAAAAATCTAAACATCTCCCTAGCTGCTTTCAGTCAGTGTGTAAAAAATTTACAAAAAAAAAAAAAAGTTTAGCATGAAGAGACATTTTACACTGTTATTTTTCTACTGTTCAGAAATACAGTGATGGACCTCTGGCAATATGAGAGACAGCAACCGTTTCTGATTAGAAGTGGGAATGTCCAGTGATGCAAAAAAGTTGAGAGAAGTTTAAATGCAAATATGGAGCACACTGCTGCAGTGACTACCAATGGGAGTGAAGACAGTAGAGCGCATGCTTGTGTGATCTGTGGCAAAGATCACACACTGTTTCTCCTTCATCTGATATGATATGACGCTATTTGCTACACCCACTATAAACTTTATTGCTTTCTCAACCAGCAGTAGAAAAGCTTACTAACGACTACATAGTACAACGATTGGAGAAGCAAGTAGATACTCCTTTTCATACAATAATCCTGAACTGATTGTTACTTAGAGCAGATAACAGAGTGCAAGGTTCAGGGCTCAGAACAGAAAAGTCTCCTCATCTCTTAGAAGTAGCTGCTTGGGGATGTTTTTGTGTCTATAAATACAATTTTACAAAATCTTCCCGAAAATCTATTGCATGAGTCTTTGGAAATGCCCAAGTCACAATCAACCAATCAGAGGATGTCACTGTCCCTCCTCCGGCTCGATTGGTGAAGAGAGTTGGATGAGTGGGACGGATGACCTCGGAGTGCACGACCTCTGGCATGACTGTGCTGAAGCTCAGTGAGCTGCTCTCTGAGCCAATGCTTTGGTCTGTCCAACATATCCAAACATATTCTGAGTAAACAGCTCTGCCTGCAGCTGCAGCTCATGTGCCAGGAACACAAAGACTCAGGCATAATGCTCTGAGGATTAGCTGTACATACCAACAACGTCCAAAATTTAAGGCAGTTTTCCACCTGAACCCTAAACTACATCCATCATATAATCTCTCTAAGTCTCTTCCAAAATCTCCAAACTCGTAAAAGCAGAAATAAATAAATTAGACACCATAATCAGTCAATGTTGTGCTTAATATATAGCTAATAGAGCTTGGATAAAACTGGAGGATTGTGTTCTTTCTGCTCTGTGCTTCTTTCCTCATACGGATATGTGCTGCTACATTCCGAACTAGAAAAAAAAAAACTTTAAATACAGGAAAATATCCGAGTTTAACAATCTGAGTTAAATGTTAGTATCTCAACATGTTGTAGGATTAATGATGTCTTTTCGATATATTTTAATTTTAACACACAGTGGGGAGTTATGTTTATGGAAACCCAAATACAATCAGAACTGATGATGGCTTCCCAGAAGTACGAGTATGTCAGTAATTTCCACTATACCTGATAGAGCATGATTGGCTCAATGCTATAGCCGAGCATTTCAGCAAATTCTTTGGAAATCACAGATTTGCCACAACCCTGTAAAGAAACAAAAGAAAAGCATATGAGTATATATGTATAGTAATATATTTACTAATCAGCTTGATCCAATCTCCCAAATCAGACACTCAGTGAAACGAAACAATTTCAAAACACGCTCCGCAAATGTTTGTTCAAAGGGTGAGGAACCTCTTAATCATTTTAATTGGATGCCTGGATACTGTTCTATTGTGCTTGTAGTTACACACATCTGCTCTGAGCTCCAGTGATGTGTGTAACCCTGTCTGCTGTGGTTCAGGAAGCTTCTTGTGTACCTTGGCTCCGATGAGACACATGTCTTTGACAAGATGAGACTGCATCATCTCTGCTAGCAGGCGAGCGTGGGTGGGAGTGCTGATGAAAGACGGACCTCTGTCAGGGGGCCGGGGACGCCGTGACCCTGCTGGAACCTGCAGCATTTTCGTTAGAGACAAATGAAAAGCTAGCTCTCTTAAAATCCTCCTTGCGTCAAATTTATTTTTCCACATAGTGTGCTTTGGCTTGTGCTGGCTCTGGTTTGAGAGAGTGCTTGTTTCTGTTTTCTCAGTCATTTACTGAAATGCATAAAGAACCATTTTGTTGAGCCCTGACCTGGAAGGAAATGATTTTGTCAGCAATACTGAGGGCAACGGATGCTTCTCCTGTATTCCCCGGCTCTACGTGTACCACAGCACAGGGAGAAGGATGCTTCTTTCCATCCATCAGCTCAAAACGCTACAGAGATAGAGACAGAGACAGAGAGAGAGAGACAGAGAGAGAGAGAGAGTGAGAAAAAGAGAGAAAGAGAGAGAGAGAGAGAGAGAGAGAGAGAGAGAGAGAATATTGTATGTAGGAATCACCACTATAGCATGAAGTCTAC
>JAOTRN010000048.1:11823488-11836501 GCA_028566695.1 Bagroides melapterus
CTGTGATAACGTTAAGCAATTCTTATTAATAGTTTTTTACTATTTTACTAAAGCACTTTTTGACCATATACTACACAGTTTGAAATGATTTAGAATCACACTCTCCAGTGTCACCCAGATGACAAATGGGTTTCATTTTAAGTCTGATTCCTTTCAATGTGTTTTTCTGGACACCAAGGATTTATATATTTCTGAACAAACTACTTTGTGACAGTGTCCACTGTTAAAAGATCTATACATATAAAATTTAATTGTTGTTGTTGTTGTTGCAACATATGCATATTATAGACATTAATCAACATAGATTGTGTAATTCATTGACAACGTTTCATACATTAGTCTATACTAGTCTGTTTGAATGTGATCCCTAAAGTGGATGTCTGCACGAAGCTAAAATTACCCTCAGACGAATTACTATATGAGACAATTTATTGATTTGATTGGCTTTTACCACCTGTTTCTAAAAGAAATGTGTTTTTTTAGCTCTTTACTTAATTATAATTAAGCTATGCTTGCAAACATCAAAACAGTTTTGAAACGTAATTAATACACAATCTATTATTATGGATGCATTTCATTTACAGGAAGTGGGTAATTTTGTCGGTTTTTGTAACAATATTGGGTTTAGCTGCATCATGGTTACTCATCACTGGACTTCCCTGTATAGCCAAAGTTTAGGTTTAATCTGGGAAACAGGCCCAGAATGATTTTAAAACGATTTTGTGAACATTACTCTATATAAACATTTATTCTTGAAGTCAATTCCAGCGTGCATCGGGATCTCTAAGAAGCTATTTTCACCACTTCATTTTTCAAACAGCTAAATGCTTGCACTCTGAAAGAAAATAAAAACGTTGCTCAAGGATTCTTGATTTTAGCTTGCTAAAGGGTTTCTACTAGTGGCCTTTTCAGAAAGAGAAAAGAATACAATACATCTACACTAGAGGTAATCTTATTTTACGGTGGTAATCTAGCTTGTATCCTCGTATATGTTGTCTAAATAAATAAATACATAAATGATGGTGTGTATTATAACGCCACCTCTAATGAGCCAATGTCTATGGAGGCGAACTTCATCTTGTCCCGAACTAGTGCCTGATTCACCTAATTAGGAAACAGAGTTGTGTTTACTTGATCTTATATATTTAATGTATTAAAACATTTCACTGTGCCCGCTTTTGGGTTCAAATCAACTGAACAAAGAAATGGGAAGGATTAGGAGAATTAGTAGAAGGACCAGGTCAAGTGACATCATTGGCTACGTCCATTATAACGTCCAGCTACCCTACTCAAGTGTATCAAAATAGGACAAGCACCAGTGGCGGGTTTTTGGACGTAGCCATGGTGATCACTCCATTTCCTTTTACGGCTTGACATTTATCACGTGGCGAGAAGGCTCAGCCCTTGGAGAGACCCTGAACGAGGAGGAGGAGGGAAGTGATAAGTGGCGGAGTAGAGACGCCGTAACAGGCTACTAGCGAGTTGAAGAATCCACCCACGGTGTCCGGGAACACGTTAACAAATTCACCTAAAAATTAGTCTAAAAGTGCGTAAAGCGCTGGTGTTTGCGGCTGCGGGACAGCGGGGGGATTTGGGAATATGGACGATGAGTACCAGTACACACGGAGCCCTGCCTGGGAAGAACTGGTGAGTACAACCTCACTGATTTCCTCACCGGAGTTAGGATGAAAGACATTTCTCTAGGTTTCTACACACATTCTTCATGACTGATTAAGGTTGGTTTCTGTAACACTGGGAGGAGCTTTTGGTTTGTTGAAGCGCAGTGTTTAGAAATGGTCAGAAAATAAAGTGAGCAGAGAAAAGGGTGCCGTTATGAATCTGTGCGTTTTCCTGCTTTTGTTGCTATCGGAGGAAGGGAGAGGATGATAGACGCGGATTGCAGTCTCACAAAAAGGTTAACTGCACTTCTAAAGCAAATCCGCGGAGATGGTTAGATAAGCTCTTCTTAGATTTGATACAGTTTCACAGCTCCATCCCTTTAACCTGAGCTCTGTTACTCAGGGGTGGGTTGAGAAGTAGACGTGAACTCCATTCAGAGAGTTTTTCACAATAATTTCACAAGAGTGAATGTCAGTGAACATACAATACTACTGAGATTAAGAAAGAAAGAAACAAATAGAACAGGACAGAATAGAATACAATAGAAGATAAAAGAGTACAAAATAAAACTGAGGATACAATATTACAGACCAGATTGGTGAAGAGAAAATAATATTCAATAGAACAGAATTGAATAGTATAGAGTGTTATAAAATAGAATAGAATATTGAATTGAACAGAATAATATATGGTCTACTGAATAATGTAGAATAGAGAACATGATAGAATAGAATTGTATAGTGTATATATAATATGGAACAGAACACTGAATAGAATATAATTTTATAGAATACAAAACAAAAATATATAGAATAGAATAAAACTATAAAACGGAATAGAAAATCGAATAGAATCGAATAGAACAATATAATGGAATAGAATAATAAAGAAATATTAAATAATAAAAAGAATAAAATAAGAAAAGATTGAATAAGTGTGCTCTATAGAATAGCACAAATAGGATATCGTTACGTCATTGGTAGACTAGAATCACAGCAAGGTGATTGGATCACTGTTATTAACACATGTATTAAAAAATAATAAATGATAGCCATATCAACTATTCGGATGTTTTCTTGTGTCATATAATAAAATCGTGCTCATGTCTATTTTATTCAGTTATTTGTCAGAGCACTGGCTAATGGACCGCGATAGTTCAGTTGACAGTAATCAAGAAAATATTTAAAATACACTTGAGTCCTTAAGGTTTTTACTGATGGCCCTCATGGGGGAGCCATAAAGAGTTCTGTAGAAGCCTAAAGCTGAGTGTTCCTCAGAAATGATTCACAGTAAAAGGCATTTAAAAGTGATAAGAACCCTTAAGCTACATTAAAAAATTACCTTGAGCAAAATGTACTAAAATATGTGTTTGTCAATCTTAATATGAAATCAGTATAAAAATTACTTTTACGCGACTAACTAAGCCTATATGGCACATTCTCAGTTTCAACTTTGTTTATATATCCTAAAACGATCTGTTTCATGGAGTATAGTAGACACAGACTATAGTGCCCTAAGTAGGCTGTGCAGAGAGACATCTGTTGCAGTGTGAGTTTGAGCCACCGCTAGGGTCTGCTACAGAGATTTCCTCCCGGCACTCTTGTAATAATAATAACAATAATAATAATGTGTCTGTGGTGTGTAGTCCTCTCAGGCTGTGTGTAAGCACCAGCCGTGCGTTTAAAATAAAAGCCTCCTCGACAGGCAGCGCTGCTTACGGAATGCCCTTCGTGACAGTATGCGGTGTGTAGGACAGAGTGAGTAGGATTGAGCTCAGTGCATGGGTAGTAGGAAGCGAGGAGAATGACGGCGAAGCGAGCCGCCGTTGAGCCGTTGTGCGGCTCTCCGTGGCTCGTGGAAAGGAAGGGAGCGGCAGCGCGCGCTCATAGCGGTTCCGTTCTTACGCACCAGGAGCCCCGTGGAGCGGCAGCCACTCAGCACAGCAGCGCGGGGTCTGGGGCCGCCGGAGGATCGGGAGCTGGCGACGAGTCGTCCGACAGCGAGGGCGAGCAGGAAGGGCCGCAGAAGCTCATCAGGAAAGTGTCTACGTCCGGCCAGATCCGGAGCAAGGTAAGCGACCAAAACGCTGCACCGTCAGCTGCGACCGTATGAATGCATGACTTGTGATGTGACTTTCGATGTATGATAGCTATTCATTCACAATCATCAGTGCTTACACGCGTTCGAGTTATGGCCTGCCTGCATCACCAAAACGATGCATTGACCACTATAGAAACGGGTTTTCATTCTTTCTTTCCTTTTTAGCTGTGCACCCTTTACTGTTAACAACATATATATATATACGCTAATATATCATACGCTAAACTGCTAAATTGCCAGGAACATCGCATGTAAATTGTTAAAACCTGTTGACGGGCTACTTGTTGAAATAACATGGTGTTTGGATTCAGTCACTCAGCCTAATGTCATCATACACATATCACTGCTTTTAAATACTCAAGAATCATTACTGGGGGAAAAAAATCCAATCTTGTCTTTGATGTATTTAGGTTTAGTATTTAGATTTACTTGTCACTGTCCTCTAAACATTCAACATTTCCATCATTATTAACGTTATTCACTTGAATAAACTCATTTAATAGCAGACTACTTGTTGCTCTTTGAACATACTGTCCAGTACCCAGTGAGGTGCCACTTTGGGTGAAATGACTGTGTACAGAAACTTGGTGACATGAAAAAAGTTCCTCTTTTCTGTCTAGTACGAGATCCCCTCAATTATTGACTGTTGCTCTCTAGCCTCACTACATTATTTAAGAAGGCTATATTTAGAGGCTTCCTGCTCTGGATCATGAACCAATACAAGAAGGCTTTTGACATGTTAATTAAGAGCCCATTACACACACCAGATGAGTAAATAGAGACTCCTTAAAATGTTAACAGGAATGAGAGAGCTCTTTCAAAATGTCATTCCATCCCTCATCTTCACATTTCTTTACTGAACCCAAGACTGTATCAATATCATTTATAAATGAGGTGTTCTCCTTATAACATTACAACATGAATGCAAAACTTGCATTATGCTTATTTGCCTATTGCATATGCTGTTATATGTTCACATGAATATTATAATCAAAACAATGTTCAAAGAGCACTTTAATAGATGATAGATGATTATATACTTACTGTAGTAGGTTACTAATCTGACCTAAACACAGATGTATTGGAAAGATAGTTCTGTTTTATTTGTTTTAAAATAATGATTAAATTCTTGAGGATGTTAATGTTAAGACTGCCGTTTGCTTTCAGCCCCTTTAAGAGCCCTAAACAGGACATCTGCATCCCCAGTGGGGAACATAAGCACAGTATGGGTGCTAAATGAATTTTTGTATGTGTATACAGTTACTGTAGTATGTGCTTAGGTGTGTGTGTTTGTGTGTGTGTGTGTGTGTGTGTGTGTGAGAGAGAGCAACAGAAGAGAGTCAAATGACTTGTATGTGCACACAATATAATCACTAATTGCAATAAAGCAAATGACCTGTTTTGTGTGATTTTGAATGACCAAAATAGGCAAAAACACAACATTTGACATGTATCATAACAACATCAAACTTAAAAAATAAACATGTTTAGTAATGCTTTCATTTAATATCTGCAAAAAGGATGAAGGTGAAAATATTTTTACAAAATCGATCCAAAATTGCAGCCTTTTACAATTCAAAGATTTGATTAAAATTCAGGGTTTGTAGTTCTACGAATTCTACTGCATATGCGTATACATCTTCTGTGATGACTGAAATGTGTAGTGATGTAATTAATCATTCTACTCATTTGATATTGTCTTATTGCAAAGCCATTATACAGTATAACCTTTTAGGAAAGCTGAGAAACATTAATAATGAGAAGGAATTAAGTTCTTTTCTGATAGCTGCTGAACTTGTTTTAACTGGACCTCTGCCGAAGCAGACTGCACACTGGGCTGTGATGTGTGCAGATTAGCAGTAATGGAGCACACAGCCTCTGAGTGTTCCACCTCATTGTTTGCACAACTTGGCTAATCATAGAGACTGTCTATGGCTTCCTGCCTGCTCCTCGTCCACTGACACACACACATACACAAACACTACTTATATACAATCTCACACACAAACACACACACACAGCTGTCCAGATGCTGTGGGTCTTTTACTGCAGGGGTGCAATGGCAGTTTTTCACCCTGATTTGCTGATGCCATGGCGACCAGCTGGTAGGTCTCCGTCTTCATCACTATAATGTGTAGCAGCAGAAGGCTTCAAGCAGGATTCTCTGTGGCTTTCAACAGTAGTTAAACTGACAGAATAAGCTTTCAAACATGCAAACAAAATGAAGAAAGACTTGTTTTAATCTCTTTGTCTTATGCTGTGTAGATTTGGTTTCCGTAGCACCACAACACTGTGTTTATTCAGTAGGTTTCCCACTCAACACTCAGGCTTTTTGTGATGCCAGTTTGCAGGTTTTCTACAAAAGCCTGGTGAGAAATCGTGCAACACAGCAGCCTTTCAGATAAATATCAGTAAAGAACAGAAACTATTTGGATATTTGTTTAGGTGAACTTGATAAGGAGCATTTTTAAAAGCTTAATAAAATTTAATTTTTATTTTAGCAGTAATTAATAGCATTTAACATTAATTATAATTCTCAGTAATTCTATCTGTAGATGCATTTATTAGTTATAATTTTTTTAATGGCTAAATTGTTGCCAAGGTAAAGGCTCTTTTGTTATTTTCCATTGACTCTGAATGATGCAACATTAATTTCAGCCGTTTACTTGAGGACTGTGTACTTCATGCCTGTGATGCAAGTAAACATATCAGATAGTCAGACTTCCCTTTTTGCAGTAATTCTGTTGGCTCCAAATGGTAGCGCTCAACAGTTACAAGCCATCCAAGTTTTCTACAGGTATATTAAGAGCTTTGTTAAACCTTGAAATGCTTTTACCGTTAAATAAATGATATAGATTTCTTTAATGCTGTAAAATCAACTTATATAAAAAAGTGTGATGTTTTTATTTCCTAATGAACATCAGCGCTTTGTACTTTTAATGCACTAAAAGTCTAAGGTTACTCTGTTGTCATATGCAGTGATGCGATTATCTATGGACTAGGAAAATTAGAGTGCAATTAAAACCGGAAATGCACACAGTCTAATTTTGAGCTATCGAGTTATCTACACATCTTACAATATTGTTGATCAGACACGTCATTAATAATGCATCGAAAAATTGCACAAATGAAACTGGATGCTACGGTCAGAAGTGTTAAACAAGCCTTGAATACTCTTTTTAAGGCTTATCTGATTTGCTTTACCAGTAAAAAAGACAAAAGAGTGAAAGAAACCGGGAGACCAAGGTACCATTTTACCGTATTCCTAATGTAAGAGCAAGTGCAGCTTAGAAAGCTCAGATCCAGGTGTAGAGATAAGGAGGGGAAATCCATGATAAGACATAGAGAGGTCTGCAATCATGTCTGACAACTCTTATTGAGTTAGGGATATCTGCTTTGTCTGTGTGTCCTGTGCCCTGTGCTCTAATGCATGAATAAGATGCACTGTTGTTTAGATAGTGGAGCTGGAAGAGTGGAATTGCTACCGGCATGAAGCAGAATACACACCATCTGTTTGTGTAGCTTACTATACAATCAGATCAACAATCTTTCACACATAGGGCTCTAATTTCATGCAGGCGCAAGTGTAATTTTAGTGGAATAACGCTAACGTGATTCTAATTAGGTTAGGTAAAAGCAAATTTTCCTTTTTTGCTCGCACTTGACAAAATTTGAACACTTCCTGCCCAGACAACAGGAGTTAGACTGTTCGAATCTGCCAGTAGAGTAATTAAGTAATCTTAAAACACCCACTCCGAGTTGTTCAGACCTCCACTTAGTGCAAGCAGAAGACCTGTAACATCCTGATATCAAGTAAAGCCTTAAACGTTCTTCCCTTTTTCCAACATTCCACTTTATTTATTTTGCTATACTTTAATCCTAATAAGCTACTAACACACCTTCTAGACAGCTAACTAAATAAAACAGACCAGATTATTTTATCTGCACCTTAGTGTGGATCCTGTGTCAAAAAATATTGTATTAGGAGATTTTGGCAATGCCTGATATCATGAGATAAGTATGGCTTGCTTATAAACTGCTAGCAAAACAGTAATGTTGCAGAAACACCTAGTAATACTTTTATTTAATATTTGCAAAGGGACAACATCCTCGAAAAATGTACTTGTCACATATTTAAGCAGTACCACATGAGCTTCGTGGTTACACTGAATGGCTGGGATTTGCCGATATTCATTGTAAACTGGACGATTTCTCTTGTGATACTTCTGGCATCAGGGTAACCAGATTTATTGTCCCTATAAACATACAGAATAAACCTGAACACACCAGAAAACACATCAATGATGTAAACTCATTGAAGAAAAATGTCACTGAAGACGTCTCTGTCACTATTGGCATGTACTCATTTATTAAAGAGAAAGTATGCTCAGGCATATTCAGGCCAATAAAGCTGATTCTGATTGGGATTCTGAATAAAAACACAAAGCTGCATAAAGTATAAGATTCTGTTATCAGTAAATAGTCACTGATGGGGTTGTGTGAGTCTCCTGCCTGCAGCAACCCTAAAGTTGAATATAATCCAATAACATCACATGCTAAATTAGTTTCTCCCTCTTATACCAAAGCAGTTTTCAAACTACAATACAGTTTGTACCTTTTAATGCATTTACATGTGTGTTTAATGTTGTGGAATGTCTGCCAAATAAGTCTGTTCCTGTTATCATTTACATTATAGCACCTCTACAAAGTCATTCCCTCATCAGCTTCTCTTCGTTCTCATGCTTGAGGTCAGTAAGCTATTTAAGCAATTTGTCATGTTAGCAAGAAACGGCAAAGCAACTCGAACGCACTTGTTAATAAAAAACCTTTGATTTGTTATGCAGTTATAACTAATGTCAGATCCATGCTGTTAATGAAAACAAATCAAACCATTCGGACCAGTCAGATTAGAGAATTAAACATCATATAACACAGCAATCAGACGTTATTTTTGTGATCCCTTCACAAACCATATGGTTCATGGGAATTAATGACTCCATAGTCTTCTGGTTAAAAGTCTTTCCCATATATCATGGGTTATCTTCGTTGATTTACGTTGGGGATTTTACAGATCAGCTCTGTTGATAATACAGGGAGTAAAGACAGAGTTACTGGGTTCCTATGAGAGACAGGAGATTAGAGAAAGCTTCTTCTTTCAAATATGATTCCCTGCTCTTTCACAAGGGGTCTGTAAGCAAAGCATTAGAGAGAAATTGTCCTTGGAGCCAATATATTTCCCTCATTATGTAATTTCTATTTTCATTCTAATTGGCTCCGGATGATACAGTATTTCCCATCTCACGTGATTTCATTTTCTTTTTAATGATCGATCAGTTGGTGTGTGACTGTGACAAACCCTAATATCCTCCTGACCCCAAACGCCACTGTATTTAGATAGGAGCTGACAGTTGGTAATTGCACTTGCCACGTTTTGGCCAAAAGACTATATTCATAGGCTGTCTGGAAGATATATGTTTGCATTATGTGTGTATATTGGGGGAGGGGAGGCAAGCCGGAGCTAGCTTCTTTTCTTTGTTAAGCAGCTTTAATGGCTGTTTCTCCTCTCCTCCCTCTCCTGCTGACTGTATAGCAGTGTTTCAGTGGCTGTCATTCCTTCCGCCTCCCCACGCCTGAGCGTCCTGACCAGTGTAATTGTTACCTTGTGTGCTGCCTCCTCTGTACACAATGGCTCTGTGTCGCAGGAGATGGGAAAATTATGTGCAACATTTGACAAGGTGTAATTGCTGGACCAGTTTAAACCCTACTGCAAAGTTTTAGTGAAAGTGGTATTTTTAACTTCCAGGGTGGCAACGGCGTGTTTGTGTTAATGTAGGGCTCTGATCATGCTCTGCTTACACAAAGCCTGAAAAGTCACCACCGGGGAGACAACATGTCCCTGCTGCTCTTTGTGAGTTCATCGAACATCATTTATTTTTTAGGTGCTTCTTTGTGGCTTCCATGAAACTGGAGAGTCTCATGTTGTAATTGTTTGATTGGGAGAATGTGTGAATATATGAATATATGCTTCTACAGCATCGCCATCGATGAAAAAGTGAGATTCGATGTCATGCCTAAAAAAATCTGCTGTTCATAAGATCAACGTCGAACCATCTTAAAATCTAGTCTTCCATGCAAGTCCATTTTCTGACAATTGGGGATGAATATTCACCCCAAAACAGTGCTGAATCATATTTACAGCCTCTGGCTTAACTTTAAAAGCAAGTGAATCCTCAATTAGACTTGTAACAGCTGTAGACAACGGTATGAAAGCTTGGTGTGGAGTTTATTATGCAGACCATTTAGTTAGAATGTAGCTAACGCTAAAAGGAATTCTTTCGATTGCAGTTTATGCCACAAACCCCACAGGCCCAATACTGTACACAGAAAGATCACCACTTATTTACAGCACTCCAGTCACTAACTAAAACTCTAAAAAGGCTTGGTCATAATTTATTCATGCAGTGCCAATACTTACATCCGTCTAAAGCATGGACAGATTGTCACTACCACATTGTATTTGTTCATTCAGTTCATTTAATTGCTGTAGCCAAGCCCAAACTTTACTAATTACCATAACTAACTCTAGCACATTTTTTGTAAGGTTTGTTTGAGCTGCCTTTACACATTTATGCCTTGCATCACCTGATTGTATGTTATTAGTATTTGAGCGGGTCAGAATGGACTATTAGAGAAGAAACTTAGTATCAGTAGATATTATTTTATGACTCTACATGAGGCATAAGTGCATTAATAGAGTACTTACAGTACTACAGAAAGTGACATAAAATCCAGAGATAAAGCTATTAAATGAGATAAGGATTTGTATGCTAATAAATCATCTGGCAGAACTGTACAGCTGTATAATGAATTATAGCGAGTGTGTGAATATTTATTGGACCCTGTGTAACCTGTATTATGGAAGAGGAAAATGAAAGCTACACAGTTAATATTACGCTAACAATTAATATTACGTGCTTAGTAACAGATTTTGCCATAAAATACACAGTACCAGAAGGATGAGGTGTTCGTCTTCTCTTGAGATGATTCCAAAGACAGATTAGACTCAGAGGTGAGTTCTGTCACAGAATCAGATACAGAAGAAGGAACAGGAAGCCACCTAGCTGCACATATGCGTATGTGACATATTCAGGAATCAGCATTTCTGTGAACCATTAAATATCAAAAACTGCCCTCTGAAAATATTGCCAAGTCAAGATGCATCATGGTTAAAGCCCCTACATAATAAGACTGAGTTGTGTAATATCAAAAGGTACTTCAACAAAATATTAGTTTAATGGTGTAGGTACACACATGCAATTAGGTTCTTATATCGTTTTGTTCTGATTGTTTTTCCACTTCATTAGTTTTTCACTAAATGTTCTAATTTCATGTCGATGGTCAAGTCTGACACAATTTATATTGATTTCTTTTTTTACATCACAATATTTGCCATTTTAACTGAGCTGTGTAGACTTTTTAAATCCATTGTGTGTGCACATTTTCCTGTTCCTAGTGAACCCTTTCCAGTTCCTTCCATAATTCAGTTTGTACTCTGTCAGGCAATAAGAGCTCATAGTCGAAAATCATCAAGGAGTTGTGTTTACTGCAGCAGAGTGCCCATCTTGGCACTAGGCACATCCTGTGTGTGTGTGTGTGTGTGTGTGTGTGTGTGTGTGTGTGTGGTGCAGGCACAGCAGTCGTGTGCCAGGGAGTTAGATAGAGGAGCTGGATATCCTCAGGGACAGGATGAAGGCCTGTTTTCTTCATTCACTTTCTGTACGATCTCCTGCTTTGTGCTCCCCCTGAACACAGCTGCTGCCCTCATTGGCGCCTCAGTCTATTGTGTACATGCGCGCACACACACACACATACACACACAATACTTTTTGTGTGTCAAGTGTCACACTGGGAGATATGGGGTTTCATTAATGGTGTGTGTGTGTGTGTGTGTGTGTGTGTGAGAGAGAGAGAGAGAGAGAGAGAGTGGTGTGTGTGGGTGTGTGTGTGTGTGTGTGGTGTGTGTGTGTATGTTGAGCACTGAGGTGTGGGTGTACTCTATGGCACAGTGAGGTTACTCAGTTCTGTCTGGCACAGAGCAGCTCTCCCTGTCAGTGTTTCATGAAGAAAAGCTCTATTAATAGATTGCTGCTTGTCCTACTTGGCAACAGGAAAGGAACTAAAGACAAGGAAAGGGTCTATAGAGACCAAAAAGGGGCACTGAAATGGAGCATTAAAGTAGAGCATTAAAGTTTTTGCTAAAAACCTGTTGAAAAAAAGTATTGTCTTTGTGCTTTCAATGTACTTTCCATGCACAGAATAATAATAATAAGAAGAAGAAGAACATAATAATAATAATAATAATAATAATAATAATAATAGATCATTTTCCCTCCTTTGCCATAAACACTGAATGTCAAACCCAGTGTCTCATACAGTCTCGTTAGTTCCTTGTGCTATTAGTTGCTAAGGAAAACAAAAAAGGAGAGAAAATGGAACAAAGGAGCATACAGTCATGTAGCTCTCATGAATCCTCTCAGTCAGGCGAAAGCTTGATGCTGAAATTGGATTAGGCAAATTGCCCGCTGATGGCATTGCACCTCTCGTCCATCTGCTACACATCATCTGACCTTTTTAAAACAAAGAAATTTTAGGCTGTCAGACAGTGACAGGGAATAACGGTCAGTTTGGGAGCGAAGCGAAGCGTCTTGGTATGTAGCAAAGTGAACAAAATGCTCCAGGTAACTGTAACTCTGAGGAAGCCAGAGTGATGATGTGAGGTTTGTGTTTACCAATCCTTCTGCATCACTACTTTAATGTTTACTTCATGGAGCACATGAAAGTCCTTATAAGGAAGCTAAAGTCATCTTAATTTGTTGCAGGAATTTGATTTTGCGACTGCACTACGTTAGGGAAACATCTGATAGAAACATAGCACGAAGGGTCTGTTTGAGTTTGTGTTTATTAAGATTCTTCATACATTAGAGGATTGACTGCTGCAGAATGTAGAATTAAAGATTGAGGATTTCATTTGAAATATTAAACAATAAAATTAGAAAGTACTGGTTAAATAACTACATAAAAGCCAAATATTTCTATCTTATAAATTATGCCATAATGGAGTCATCATGTATTGAATTTTATTACATTTTGATTTATTGTTTCTTATATACTTACAATCTGAAGAACCTGTTGAGTGACACAGAAAGAAGAGATTCAGCGGTGTGGAGTATATTTACTAAAAATCAATATCTCGTCATTTTTTACTCAATATTTAACCGTTAAATGCATGTCAC
>JAOTRN010000048.1:11902855-11913101 GCA_028566695.1 Bagroides melapterus
TGTGAATTAGAAGTACAACATTATATAGTTTAATTCTCAGTCTAGTTTGGTCCAGTTTATCTTTGATAGACTCTAGCTTCTAAAAGTTTAGGAATACTGCAGGCAGATGTGATTTCTGACACTGTAGCCTCAGGTTCATTCAAATATGGGAATGTTATTTTAAAAGCATTCTAACTCCGGCTGCTGTATTTACATTTGCAGTTTCTGCGTGTAGTTCAGAGGCTGAGAGAGAGAGAGTGGAGGGTCGGCGAACTCCTTCAGGCTCTGCTTAGATACTATGAGGAATGTCCAACCGAGGAGGACTCGCGTGTTGAGGACGGAAGACACGAACACAGGTCCCTTTTCCATTGGCTTCTCGAACACCCGTAGACCATCAAGACCCAGTGCTTACACAAGTGACTGACACGCCAGTAGTAAGTGCTAATGGCAGTGTACTGAGGTGAAGATATCTATCACTTTCACATTCGTGTTCAACAGAGCTGCCAGTTTCGAGGTCTAGCCTTTGGATCGGATCAGGTGTGTGTGTGTGTCTGTGTTTGTGTGTCTGTGTGTCTGTGTGTGTGTGTGTGTGTGTGTGTGTGTGTGTGTGAGTGAGTGAGTGTATTGCATGCCGTGATTGAAGGTATTTTTGTCCTCCACCTTTTATTGTCACTTTTTTTTTCATTTGATATTGGATTGCATATCGCACACTTAGTATGTTATCATTTGCACTTTGCTCACTGTTTTGCTCTCGTGCCCTAAGCCAGTGTTAAAACAACAAACAGACGGCTCATTGCTTATCAAATGAGATTCCTATAGCAGAGATGAATATTAGATCGTCTGTCTTTAGGGTAATATACATGATAAAGGGACCAGCCAGCTGAAACACTACACCTCCCATATCCATGTTCTTGCTCACTGCAGAATTTTCTCGCTTGATATACAAATGAATGAAAATAGTAATGCACAGGCATTATACCGTAGGTCAATTAATAACAGGCGCACTTGCAGCTGCCCGAGATATCAAAATAGCGTTTCATGGTAAATATCTTGACACTTTAAAAATAGCTGCTGTCAAAAGACTTCATTAAAATGTATTTTAATAATATTATAATAATCCCATCTCTTTCCTTTTTCAGTGTATCTTGTTGGATCTCAGGATGGCACTAAATTTATTAAAATGCCCTTAAGGAAATGTATTTATGACACCACAGCATATATATATATATAAAAATATAAATAAAATCTATTTTTTTGTATGACTACAAATAGTCAGATGATGTGGTGCACACAGAAGTTTCTTAACATCTGAGTGCATTTAGTATATTAAACTGTATAAAATACACTGTTGCCAAAAATGAAGGTACACAAAATGAATATTTTTTAAGACTAAATTTATGTTAAGTAAATTCTTAACATTTTAAATAGTCAGTACATGACAAGCTGCTACACAGGCAATGAAGCTCTGTAGTATGAAGGAGCTAGAAGGGCAGTTTAGCCAGGTTACCAGAGAAGTTTGCTGTAGTTGCTGTAATGGTGAGACACTATGTACAGTTTGTACAGGACATGGGTCATTTTCTTCACACGAGACAGACAGATATTAGAGTTGTAAAACTGCTTTTCCCCCTGTTTCTGATTTTGTGCTGGATTAAATGTACAAAATGAACAGATTAAGCAGATGACATTGTATAAAGACAGAAATGTGTCGGTTAAAATTCTAATTCTAATTTTAATGTTTATTTGTTTTTTTCCATACCTAGACTTTGATATAGAGGTTTCTTAGAGTTCTGTTCATAACATTTGTGGTTGTTTAGATTCCTCGGAGCACCACTCTAATTTGAACCACGAATGAACCACAGCTTCCAGCGCCTGCATAACTCGGTCACTAATCACACACTCCTTACGTCTCCTGGAGATGTTTTACACTCCAGCAGGAAATCAACCACCACAATCTTTCCCACACTATCCCATTCCCTTCACTGACTGCACTTTACTGTGCGCTCCCTACGAAGGTAGCACTTTACACTGGTATGGCCATGTAGGTCCTCGGTTTATTTCAGTATCTCAGAACAGTGTATTCCACGACACATCATTAAAAACCACCAAAGCATCCTGGTATTAAAACCAGCACAGGCTTGTGTACTTCAGTATTGATAATACGAGTGCCCTGTGGTTAAGTATAAGGATGCTGTTGTAGAGCAAAAATGATCCTTTTGATTTGTTTTTGTTTGTTTGTACCTGGTTTGGTTCAGTTTCATACTGCACATAATTCAAAATTGGTGGAGGTCTGTGTATGTCTGAAAACATTCATGTAAAATTCATTTGTTCTTGGTCAGAAAAAAAAGCTAAACGAGACTTTGTAAAGTGAGTAAAATCACATAAATCAATACATTACTAGATCGTTATATAAATAACTCATTCAAACCTTTTATTCCTCACACCTGACAGTTATTTCTACTTTTTTCACAAAGCATTTCTACAGCACTAAGACTTTGGCTCAGTTTGCACCGCATATAAAAATGCCTGAATGTTATTTTGGTCAGAAGGCCTCAAACCTTTTGTTTTGGTCTGCACCTAAATGTGATTGCTGTGTTCTCACCTGCACAAACAAACCACACCAAGGGGAAAATGCATCAGGGCTCAATTCCAGCAGACTAAACGCTGCACATGTGAACGCACCCCAACAGGCTTCTAGGTAGTTGGCGTTCAGATAGTTGATACCATGCGTGTTAAATCATTTCATGTATTATTAAAAAAAAAAAAAAGTCACAGTTCAGATTACAGTAAGGATTCGAGAGAGAGAGAGGTGTGTATGGTGGTGTAGGTAGTAAGGACAGAACGTTTCTAGAACGTAATGTTTTACATCAACACTACTGCATGCTTATTGTATCCCTTCATGCTTACGTGTATTACTAATAAAGTGGTGTGGATGTTCCGTTCGTGGCATCATATCATCAATAATTATTTCTCATGAGCATGGTCCGAAGTCATACAGCACTTTGGATGCTCGTGCTATCTGTATGTGAATTGCTACGGTGAAAAATGGTGCCATGATCCGAATTCTGAAGGAGAAGAAGAGAAATCTATTTTGTTTACATGATTTTGAATTTGCCATAAAAAAAAACAAACAAACATTTGGAGGTGGCAGTTGTAGGCATTATATAATTCTAAATGTGGAAAAGAACAATTTGGTTTTTAAACAGACTAAAAACGCAAATAATTTATTAATTCCGCTGATGGTGTACAGTATTTGAAGATATACACTATTGCCTCTTTCACAGTGGGATTGTATTTGCTTTTTGCTGTAAGTATAAACAGGCATAAATGTGCTGGCTTTGTGTACTTACTTTAATTTCTGTACATTCCTATATTTCATGTATCTATTGCTATTTGTGTTATTTAAAGCTGTGTGTACTGCAGATTTGACATTATAGTTTAAAGGTAAATATTTTGTTACTTGTGCAGTGTCATGCTCATCTCAGTGAAGTAGACAGACAATATTACACTGACTTCTCTATTTTTCCTGCTTATTTGTATTCTCTTGAAAAAGTAAGATATTTAATAATTTATGTCAGTATAACTTATAATTGTGATTACACTAGTGAAGTTGCTGAATAGTTTACATATTAAAAGCCTAAAGTAAGAGCACTACACCTGTTAAAGCTGTGGCTACCAATAAAGCTTTTTCATGTGAAGCTGTCAAGTTCTCTTATTTAATGAATGGCACAATAAAAGAGTCTGAATGTGAAATCTTTATTTTACCTTACAATACATACGCCCTCTTCCTAGAAGGAAGTGAAGCATATAACAATAAGGGTTTGTGCTCTTCTGGTTCCTGAGTTTAGACCCTGAGAAACCTGGCTGCATAAAAATACATACAAAGAAGCCTTCATGTTATAATATTTGTGTTCTAACGATTGAGGCCACGTGGTTTTGAGCCACACACACGGGTACATCTATTTCTGTGTTACTTTTTGACAGCTTCTCCATTAACTTGTATGTTGTCTTTGCCCAATGAAATACACACTGATGCAATATCATCTTTGGCCTGTTTTTGCTGATATGTGCAGTTCCTATCAACCTCCTGCTCAAAGAGCTGCTCAAGTCTGGAGAGGATTCAGGGGGAGACATGAATAGAAGCAGAATTGAAAGAGATAATTGCAGGCTTTAGCAGTGACACAAAGACTAAAGAATGTAAAAGGATGGCACGTCTCACAAAATGGGCTCTGCTAACACAGTTCATTAAACAAAGCTCATTACTGTGTTGATAATAAAGCTCTCAGAGATATCATTCATGCTGTCCAGCCTCTCTGTGCTGTTATACAAGGTTAAATTAGCTGTGTGGAGCCTGCGCATGCTGTGGCCCCGTTGACTTCCTGAAGCTGACTCTCATGTTGGTGTGACAGCAGACAGGCTCAGTCTTGGACTGGAATCCCCCCCTCCAACCCCAGGGCTGCCATGATTCAGCCCGGACCATGATATCATACGCTTTCCAGCCAACAAAACGCCAGTGTTGCTGGGTGAATCCACTTCCCTAAACACAGAAGCTTGAATCAGGGCCTTGGTATTCATGACCTACAGCATGGAGAGCATTTTATGTGAAGAAGGATCTCCACCTACATCGTTTATACTGGATTTGTTTAATCCGACGAACTATTTATTTAACATTTTGTTGTAAGCCATTTTCAGTGAGAAGCCAAGTAACAGGTTTACAGAGTTCGACAAATCGTTGGCTGAATATGTTGCTTCGCTTGTTTGTGTGAACTAATGGGCAAGTTTTTATGAAGTATTCTTGAGAGAGTTTCCTGAATGTCCATAATGTGCAGAAACACACAAAATTTCCTCTCATACTTAGCACTTCATTTAAACATAAATAAAAAAAACTGCCACAGAAAATCATTTTCTTAATGTTTTTCACATCCCACAGAATTGAGTCCAGTTTTTTTTTTTTCATTACAGTAAAATGGCGTTTATAATGGAGAGCTGGTGATGTCTCTAACACCGACCACTAACCATCCAATTTGCTTCAATCTGTTGGACCGTGAACTCACTGACATTTGGCTGTTGCACCACAAGCGTCACCAAACACCTTATTCAACAGCCTGGCGGGACAGTCGTTAGCTGACGTGATTAGAGCGGCTGTGCCCATCACGGCTGAGTGGATGAGCTGTTCGCTTCCATTTCACCACAGATCATTGTTCTACCTCGGTGCATTGAGTAGCCGTATCCAGGATATCTTAGACAACATGACGGCGCACATGGCAGTTGGCCTTGTTGTGTTTGTGGGCAGGGTGCACGGCTTGGGCTCTCCCACAGCACTGAGCCAGATCAGCCTGACCCTGTTTATCATGGAAAAGTCCCACCGTGGGAGAACTCAAGCTCAGACATCTGTAAGATCCTTCACTTATTCAAGCAGTTGAGTCATTTCAAAATAGCAGTATTTAATGGTGGTGGGGGGATGAAGACCTTACAGACATTCAACAACATCTCACCATTGAGTTCAGTATTTCCCCTTCTGAAAATGTTTTGACTAACGTGATTGAAAACAGGCAACAAGGCCGAGGATGAGAGACGCTGGCCGTGTTGTTCATGACACACTGACAGAATTGTTCTGACCACAATCCAATTATTGACAATAAAGTCACACCTAATTTCTCACAAGTTTATTGCCTTTGCCTCTTTGATATATTTGCATCTTATGTTGTGATGATTTAAACTCATGAGCTCATATGTTTCATGTCATGACGATAGCACAAACACTCCTTCATCTCCTTCCATGACATCAGTCCTCCCTCTAACTAGTCCAGTTTTAATTCCCAAGTACAAGCGCCTCCTTATTTACATGGAGACACAGAGAGGAGGAAATTGAGATTAGATTCAGGGATTTGTCGATGAATCACAAGGTTTCCCCTGACTGTCTGTTGGATTGGACCTCAGGAATATTTTTCATGTTTGCGGTTCCCAGAAGCGGGAGAAATGATTGTACAGTGTCACCTTTACTGGAATTGGAACCAGGACCAGCTTGCTTAGTGCGGTAGCGCGTTTCTCTTTGGGAACTGGAAAACTCCAGCCTGTGCAGTTCACTCAGAGGTCCAGTGGGAGAGTGAAGGCTGAATGAAGGCCAGATTGAACAGAGCAGCAGTGTGGCTTCTCTAATTAGGTCTTAACTGATGGAAAGACAAGCAGGAAGCTGTCTGCGGATAGCAGAGGAAGAGCTGTTAAAGCAGTGACATATTGCATGTTTGGTCCTTGTGGATAGACAGCAAGCCATCAAGATGGGTTGTGGATATGGCTTCGCACACACTAAGAGGGCCAATTCAATTTTATGTACAGATAATTAGAGACTGTGGGGTTTTAAACCAGTGTTTCAGCTCCTACTATGCATTGTTCTTCTGAATCTCACATGACTATAATGATAGTGCAAGCATATACTATATTCTGTCATTGTTTAAAATGGAAGGAAATCATTAAAATAAAATCACTACCCATAAAAAAAAATACACACTATAGTGCGAACAATTTCAATATGGCTTCATTTATTTTTTATTCTAATTACCCATTTATATTTCAGTAATTGATCGGGTTTCACACAGTGGTTCAGAGCACTAGTGGAATCAGTGACACATTCCTGGGAGCAGATTAAAAGGCTTTCTGCATGTTAGAGCTATCGCAGCCAAGCATTTATTTGATCCGCATACTTAGGCCATAAACAAATGGATCACATATCAAAAGAAAAAAAGGTTGTGCAGGGGACTGTTTGTGCCTTTTTTAGCTTGTTGACAGTCAAAGTGGGCTGGTCCTTAGCATGCTGACACAAGTTTGTATTTTGTACTGCATGCATTAGGAATTCCTATCAGGAAGTCGGGTTGGAGAAATTTTCATCTGCAGCTCATCCATCATCGCACAAAATATTAATGTCTGTCGTAATCATTATTTTTTTCGGTCAGCTCGGTTATCCGAGTTCGATGCTTATTTTTGAGCAAAAACCTAGTTCATAAATGATCTCTTAAAATTTGGGCTTAGGCTAAAACCACAGACTCCCCTTTACGTGTGGCATGAGCAACATTTAAGCAGATGGGATTCTTTGTAAACACACTTGTTGCTATGTGAGTTGCTATGTAATAAGTTCACAAAGGTCTAAAGTACAAAGGCCAGCACAAGGAGGCAGAGTAGTGCTTCACACACACCCATACGTGTTCTCCTCAAGCCCTCTCGTGTTTTGGTGTGTGAATGAGAGGGCGGTAGGAGGAGGAACGATGGAGAAGCTCTTTTCCTGCTCTGGGATGGAAGCGCCACACAGGATGTGGGAGAGAGGGGAAAGACAACAGTGTGTTCTTTTATGTCCCTGTCTTGCTTTCTAAACTGTAACAGTATTCCATTTGACATTCATTACCAGTTCGTAACTGGTTATAACCAGGATTGTTAGCTACAACCACAAGTGTTATTGCGCATGGGAGAGTGAAATCTCGAACTTTACAAGTCTGAAAGACAAATCTCTTTGGGCACTATTACAACAGACATATTCCCTTACTGAGGTTTAGTCGAAGCCAGGGGTGTTAATAATTCATGGCTTACTTCCTGTCCATCATGAAGTGCTGAAATATCATGAAACTTATGCAAAAAACGTGGTTGGCTTGAAATACAGAAGGGCAGCCACATGGAGTCTAGAGGCAGAAAAAACACTCTCATGGTGACTCCACAGTCTGTGAAACATGCAGAGGGCTCTGGCACTTGCTTGCTCTCATCCTGTGCATACAGTACTGTGCTCACAGGAGAGCTAATAATACCCTCCCGTGGCCGGCTCAGCACGCAGAAAGTGCCTGCCAGTGGTTTCGGCTGCTTTGCTCTTGACACTGTATGGTTTTGGCTGCTGTTCATATTCTGATGGAGCATTGGGTTCAGCTTGTTCAACTACCTCCTGGCTTGGGCAAGAACAGCTCACATGGCAAAACAAAAGGGTATAAATACCACCCAAACCTTCCTGCCGCAGCCCTAGTGCCTGCACTCTGCGGAAAATCGCTGAAGGCACGAGAAAGCCACTGCAAAAAAAAAAAGGGTTCTCACGGTATATTAATGACTCCAGAGTGAATGTGGAGCATTGTGGGATAACAGCACCACAGCGCCTGGCTGCCCAGCTGAGTTCAAAAGGTCAGAGAGCGTGCTGGTCTCGAGCGAAGACTTCGTCCTGTGTTGTGCTCAGTCCTGTAAAAGAATGCAGGTGAACTGACAGTCAACAAGGATCTGCTTTGCCAAAATGCAATTACAAATGTAGCCTAATATGACACAGTGTGTAACCAGAGTGAGATTTGTGGTTCTGGAAAAAAGCTCATTTAATGGCTGCACACTAAATGATTTCAGAGCAGTGAGGTTGCAGGAATTAGAATGAAAACATAAAGGCCAAGTTTTACTCATGAACTCTTTTGACACCTAGAAATTACGTAAACGCACTTTGACTCTACCGTCACTAGAGGAATCTGAGTTTTATTTTTTATCCGCTTGAAATAATCTCTTTTAAATACATTTGCGTTACTTCTTGGAGCAACACTATGAAACACGACTTCTGACAGCAAACCCGTTGTGTGATATTTAACATGAATTTGTGATATTAACCTCAGCTGTTCACTGATGCACATCAACTATATGACCGACATTTGTAAATGATTATTACTTAGACATGAACTGCACTCTATCCTACAGCATCTTAACTCGACAAGCTCATATGGTTCTATTTTTGGATAATGGATAAATGCATTTCCTGTGGAAATATTACTGTTGCCACAAAAGATTGGAGGCATAGACTACAATCAGACTTTATTTTCCTTGGCAGGAATGTCAACTGTAACACGTTAGTAAAACACACACATGATTTTAGAGGAAAGAAATTCCTAATGCCATTTAACACTCCAAATAAGACACACCACTGCAAACAGGGTGGGGTGGACAAAATAACTAACGCCACATAAAATAAGGACTTCAAAAAAAAAAAAAAAACATCATGAGGCAGCTAAAAATGCAAAATGACTGAATAGTTTGCGTTCAAATTGCGTCAGAGTGCCTCTGTTCATCAAATCATCTAATGTGTCAAAAGAAACTGCCAAAATTCACCACAAGTTAAGCAGAAACACACTGCAGCACAGTGGACCAAAGTGGCTGTAACTGAAGCTTAATGACGATGTGATGGTTGTGTTAAACTCAATGAAAATGCAATATACAGTAATTACTATAGAATTACTATACTAATTACTATAGAATCGGATCAGCACTTTGTTGAAACAATTAAAGAACAACTATGTGGTTAGCTTCACAAAACTGAGATTTATGACTGAGCTGCCATTCGGAAACTGCTGGTATCCAAGGCCCACACACAAACACATAACTTGGTGTAAGCAGTAAAAAACTGGACCCCTGAGCAATGGAAAAATGGAATATGGTCTGATGAGTTGACTTTCACCAATTTTCCTACTTTCAGATGTGTTTACATTTCAAGAAAACCAAATCCACAATGTTTGTTGCTAACTGTTTAACAAGTTGGGGGATGTATAATTTTATGGATATCTATCTTTTCTAAGTCATTAGCTCAAGTCATTTCTCAGCCGGGCTTTATGATGACCAGGTGCACTTTACACAACACTTCCATAAGGATATTGTGTAAAGAAGGAAATTCCTAAACAGATGATGCTTAAAATTCAAGCCTTCATTTCTGACTTATGGTCTCATAAATCTTCTTGAGACTCTCTACACAATGTGTGCACAATGTATCACCTTTACTGTTTATTTTGGAATAGGCTGTTAAGCACTTGCTTGATCCCTCAAAGACCTGTGGGTGTTTCTTCTAAAAGGAAAAGCCGTAGGCATGATGAAGGCATTGAGTGACCCCACTCCTTATAAAGTTATATGTTGTTAGGTGTTTCCGTTACTTTGTCCACCCCCAGGGTTTGTGCGAATGACTTCATCATGTCTCATCATTCGAGCAAAGGCAACTGAATTGCAATTAACGCTGCACCATTGCAACACCTGCTTAATCATTCTGCCCCACACATACAAGTGAAGACATCTTACAAGCCTCTAAATCCAGCATCATTCAGGGAAGTTTCATTCACAAGTGGAACAAAATCAGATTTGTTTTTCCTGAAATATCTTTTTTTAATGACAGCATGAACACACAAACACACTGACTGATACGTTGCACTGTAAACGCCGATTCTGCTGGAAATATTTGCCATAGAATGGGAAAAAGAAAATGATATCCATGTTTCTCAATTATTCA
>JAOTRN010000048.1:11934956-11947697 GCA_028566695.1 Bagroides melapterus
AGACATTGGAAACCCCCTATTAAAAATTCACTCATCTCTACACTTGTCTAGCATGCACACACACACACACACACACATACTCGGTTCAAAAGGCAAGCTGGCTATAACAGGAAATCGCCTATTTAATAGGGGGATAGATTAACATAATAAGTGCAAAATTCTGCCCTTCCTGCACTCGAATATGATTAATCGTGATTCAATGTCAACATGCGGTAATAAAATTATTGGTGATTGCTAAGTGTAGTGTGCGTTCCTTTGAGCCGGGTGAAAAGGCCTCTGCGATCCTATTCCATTAACTTTGATGCTGTTGGAAAGACTAATCCTACAGGATGTAATAGTTGGATCAAGATCCCGACCACACACATCGACACACACCTGCACTCTTCCCCTCTTGGTGTGAGATGAAACATCAATTTCCAGTTTTTCATAACTGCATGTGCTGGATTGAGCAAGAGCTGAAGCAGTAAGTTCATGCACAGTACAGGATACAACAAAACAATCATGTGGCCAGTGATCTGTGTGCTGCTTTGGTCTTATTCAATTTATAACATTCACTAATGTGAATTATACATCACTGTTTAGACTTGTTAGCAAAAACCAGGAAAAGCCCTTGGGAACTGTTTTGATATTAGATTGAATGAGTTACTCAGACTACTGGCACACACACACACACACACACACACACACACACACACAGATATATACTGTATATCCATAACTGGGACAGAATTATGAAACAGCTGGCATGCTCAGCTGGGTAAAAGAAACATTTATTTATTATAATCAGAGGCCAAAAGAATCAAAATCTTTCTTGAGCACCATTCTTAAATTTAAAGTTCTGCTGTGTTGGAAACACTACTTTAAAATTGTACCTTTTCAGCTACAAACAACTTTATGATTTAAAATCTCTATTCTAAAGCCAAACTACTCATTTAAAGAAGCTAGCTACTAAAGAACAGCTACTACAAGCTATTACCTGTACACGCGTTGCTATGTGAATCATTTACGTACATAATCATTCATGAACACGGCCTTGAAAGTCCTGTTATTCTCCACACAGGTCAGTGATAGCTGAGGCCTGTGCCTCATTGTACAGTTAAGATAATTACATATATTGAACTTGATTTCTGAAAGATGCTATGGATTTCACAGTTCGCAATTTGCTTGATTTAAAGATTACATCAAACTAGTAGGGAAAAGTGAAAAAGTAGTGAGACTCCACCTCCACCTCAAGTAGCTTGTTACAGGAAAAACAATTTTTAAAAAGAGCTCATCTACTATCATTCTTAGATAAAAAGAGAAAAAACATTGTTAAGCTAGTAGTGTCCCAACACTAAAGGTCTGAGCCAATAACATTCTCATTTAAGAATTGAGTAGGTCATAAGCTTGTTGGTAATTTCCGTTACACTGATTGACGATGTCTTCCAGATACTCTCGCTCACAGTAAGAGAACATGGTCTTCAGCTTCATTACAACCCATTCAAGGTCAGTATCTATAATGGGAAAAACAGAGAGTATACAATTTACATTCAATTTAATCTAAGTGAAAAGTTAGAACAAATTAGTTAAACAACCGTTCTCGAGTACTGGCAGTGAAAATGAAGCAAGGTGAAAAGTAGAGCAGCGTGGTAGCGTGGGAAGGCTTTACATCCCAACCCACAAGCCATCCGATTCCATCCGAATCCATCCTATTCCAGATTGAGCCTGAGGCTCAGCAGTTTGACTGAATCTTCCTGCTGGTTCATCTAGTTCAAGCAGCAGGACAGACAGGGTGGGAGTGCTCCACCGCAGTGCTCCTGCCAGCCCATTCCACACACAGTGTCATCCCAGTCCTCTAACCACATGCTAATGGGCCAAACAAGCTCTGTTGCACACACGTCCTGTCCATGAGTCCCCGGTCCCAGCGTCACAGACTCTTGCTGCCTCTGCAGCCTCTGCTTGTATAGAGCCGCAGACGAAATTGAGTAAGGCAAGTGGTGACATTCTCTGAGCTTAATCATTGTGCTAATTAAGATGGATAGAATGAATGTCACGCAGTTAAGGATTGCAACAGAAGTTGCCAGGGAACCATAGGCATGCTATGGAGTATGTATGAGCCATACTGTATAAACACCAGATGTCCACAGGCCTCGGGAAAAGTCCTGTGAGTGTAGTATTACACTGACATGGACCATAGACAAGCTGAGGATAACTACAACTCTAAATGATATCCAATGTCTTTAGCAGTCAGAGGCAGAGCAATGAGGTTTCAGATTGGTCCTGGCTCATCCCAGACCTTGGCTAAGGGTCAGGACCCTGCCAGCGATTCAAACACATTTCATTGATTCAAATGAGGCGGAATATACATACGTAATGTATCATTAAGTATCCTAGAATACATGCAGACAGACAGAAGGTGAACAGCGCATTAATCCTGCACTGTCATGCGGCATGTGCTCCATAAACAGTGCTAGCTCACGGAAAAGTCAGCTCCAGCCACCCCTCTTGGCAAAAAAAGTGAGGAATTTTCAAAGTAGAGATGGTTTAAGGCTGTGGCCAGACAATGAATCAAACTATAAATCATCTAAATCTGAATGTTTTTATGAAGCAATGTTGAGGATTTCCCAATGAACTTTCACCTAAATAAACAATATGTGTAAATAAAATTCAATACATTAACTACGCAAGTGTAGTTCCTATTTCTAGTCTAGGGTGTAGTTTAGGATACTGAAGACAGATTTGATTGTTTATGTTTGAAATCAAGTTAATTACGTGGCTTAAACCTGAATGAACCCTGAGAGTAGCTTGTCTAATGACTGAAGCATGTGTACAAGTAAGGACACAGCTGAGAAGCAAGATATAGAGCCGGTTTTTCTGGTGTTGATTCTCAGACATCATTCTAATCAGACTGCTGTCAAACAAATTTTCCAGATTTCATTTTGGATGTGAGTCAAGCCAATGTCAAATATGATTATTTCTGTCAGTGAATTGGCCTCTCTCAGTGGGTTCACCTAATTAGCTGTAGCCTTTACTGCTACCTCATGCCGGACTAAAATGGTGTCTCAGCGCCATATTTCTGTCTCACAAAGAGGATTTAGAGGCTTTTTTTTATTTACATAATATGCTACATTGCCTAGTGGTGCTTGACAAAAAATAATATTGGGAATGGGAGGCAGAGCTCTGCACAACATCAATCACATGAGACACATTGCGTTTTGATACAAGGTGACATTTCAATGGAAAGAATCACAAAAAAACGCTTTGAAACGCCTAAGACTAAACACGCGCAATGTCTGGCACATAAATCTGAGTTACCCTCCACTGCTGTGCTGTCAGTGTTGAGCTGTGATGGGAAGGACACAGGGGATGAGGCAGGGTCCTGCGGTTCCTCCGTCTGCCAGACATTACCAAGCTCCGGGGTGCAGAGGAGCGACTCAGACGCTCTACCTGATCCTCTCGCCTCCAGTCTGTCTAGGAAGGCCGAGTTCACCCTGGAGGAAATATATCACCACCCCATAACAACCTTCCAGACTGACCCATACATCAGAGAGTTATTTTGAAGCCATTCATATTTCCCTGGCTAGCTGATTAAGCGTGACATTCATGGGGTTGTAAAGCTCTTTTAGAATTAGACGTCCTTACCACAGCCGTTCATTTTCCATTTGTCTTTTCCTGTCCTCCTCTTCTTGTTTATGTTTTTCTTCCAAAATTTGACTCTGGAAATGATAAATTAATGGAATCGTAATCCATGATAGTAATGACTCATCTATTTTTTGGAATGAGTTGCATCAGAGAGCAGTTGTTTTTCACCTACTTAAAGTTGTCACAAAAGTGTAATCAATATCGAGCATGTACTACTCATTCAGTCCGTTCTATGCTTTATTATATCCACCGAATAAAATAATTGTATTTTTCGAGTTGTTTTTTTAGAATTTGAACAGGTAAGAGCTGACAGAGAAATACTAGAGATTAACCGTTATATTCTTCACATATCCTTCTTCCTCTCCTTTTATGTGACTTAACTCTATATAAACTGCTGAATTCTATGAGACTGGTTGTGTTATTAATGTGTCCTAATACACTTCACTACTTACATCTCAATAAACACCAGTGCAGCGGATCCTCAATGTCACATTAGTAAGTTTATCACAGGTGCAAGTAATTCCAACATGAGTGAAAGTTAGATAATTAGCTGACATGGACTTTTGTATAAGATAATTATATATAGCTATGGCTATATGTGTACTTCTGTTTTGTACAAAGCAGTGAGGTTTGAATATTTTAGAACCTGTTGCTCTACTGGGCTTTTCACACAGTCTCATGGTTTATAGAGTAAAGTTCAGAAGATAGATGTGTAAACATGTCATGAAGGTTTCTGCCCATGTGTAATCATCAGGTCAGAGTAATAATATTGGGATTATCATTTTATATCTCAAAGTACCACTTATCTTTCACCTTTAGTTACATTTACCTGCAGTGAAACCAGTACCAAATGAAGCCGCATGGTGAAAAATCCTGTCTGAAAGGCTAGGATGAGTTAATTAAGGCCATATGCTGGTGCTTTTTTCTTGGACAAGGCCCAGTTTTTACTAAATGAAAGTCATAAAACAGTTATGCAAATTATATTTAAGATGTTTTGTCTCTGGTACCTTCTTCCTTTGTTCATCTTTCTTCTGTTGCAGGATAACTTGTTCCTGGGCCTTCCTGACCTCCCTGTGTTCATGCCCCCGAGCCTGTGAAGAAACTCTACATTATGAATCAGGCCACTGAAGGTGATACAATCACACAGATGGGCAGAGCCCTGAACAGGAAGTATTAGATGAGGATTTGCGATATAATTGTGTGATATAATCGTGGGATTCTTAACACAATGAGGTGCTATGAGGAGGGGTGAGGCAAGAGAGTTTAAAAGATGAAGAGATCCTTTGTGCTTTTGGTCAGATAGCGTAGGAACACCAGGGAATGGCTGTTCTGTTTGGAATGGCTTGAGAGCAAGAGGAATAGGTGGGACGACCTGGGCCTGGCACCCTGGGAAGTCAACTCAAATGATCGTATGCACAAACAGAGGATATGGAGGAGATTAATCTGTCTTGTCTTCTTAGTGGCCACAAAACCACATCAAGAAGGCGTCTTTCCACACACACTTTGATCAGCTGGCTTACGAAATTTAGATTGGAGCATTCCATTGCTTTTCTTGGCGGGCTTCCAGAGACTTGAATCAATACCCTGTGAAGTACACTCAAAAATCCTCCTCTTTTAGAATACTGATGGGACCAGACATTAGCAGTATGCCTGTACAGAACTAATCCCTGATGTTTTAATATGTCCGTTAGCAGGATGTTCCTCCAAAGAGAAAAAACTGGATGTCCACAGAAGAAAAGCTTGCACAACAATACAGCAAGCCACACAAAAAACTTTTTATCCTCACCACAGGACCTGCAAAAGCAATGTCGTCAGATGCCACATACAAGTGGTTCATACAGTAAAACAGGCCCCACGCTCAGTCTCCTGTCTGCAGAATCATCCCTGGCCTGCTGAGGCACAGACTGAGATAGAATACTATTTTACTATAAAGAATATTATTTTTAGAGCATGTTTAAAAATACACATCATCCCAGAGCAGCTGTGCCTTGTCTGCTTAGCTAAGTGAGCAAACCATGCGTGACAGTGGCTAGGAAACTCTCTAGGCTGGAGCTAGAAAGAAAGAAGCAAGATTTGTCAGAGGAAATCAATTTGCTCCACCAATCAATTGAAATCAGGAGTTACTTAGAATGTATTGCATGAATGTGTTATATGCTATATAAGTTGCCACTGTGGATGCGAAAGAATATACCCTAGCTATCATCTAGTTAATCTGAATACAGAAATAAAGCAAAATAACCTCTTGTCTCAAAGATGTTACAGACAACCAGTGCTTGTCAGTTCTCTATAAGAACCCATTGCGATATACGTATTTGGAAATTGACTTGGACATAGACATGTTTCAGCAGATTAAATGACACCGAGGCAGTAACAATGACGCTATACTGATAGCCCCGGTTCCATCACCCTAGACTGCTTATGTCATTGGCTGAGACTCTGGCTACAGTCCAGGTACTTTCACTAGAACAATGCAGGTTATACCACACCAGTCTGCCCTTTTCCTGCACTCTCACACTTCCTTCTGCATTCTGTGAACTCTGGGAAGTCCCTTCAACTCTGTTCATATCATTGTGCAGAAGCAGCACTTGTGTCCTCACATTGGCTGGCCATGAAGAGAAAGTCTGTGTATTTATATTCAGAGAAAATCAGATGACAGACTCAGATAGCCCTCTCCAGTGTGTGGGTATAGAGCAGACAATTCGGAGAGGAAGTCGAGCCCATTGGCAGAATGATTCTTGTCTGCAGATGAATCCACCATGTTGATGAAAGCCCTCAAGAGGGGACTGTTTATTCTGAAAACATGCATCAAAGTCAGATCAATTGGTGTGAACTACCCCAGGGCTTTGGGCTGTTAACCTCAGTGCCACAGCTATGTAGGAAAGATTTGAACCCGGGCCTATGGAACACACAGTGCATTTTTTGGCTGTCATCTTACCCAAGATGACGTGGGTGTGGAGCTGCTCGCTGCCATAGGAACTGAGCTGGATCTTTCGAGCCTTTGAAGATGCTCTTCCCTTTTCCTGCAGAGCAGAATGGCAGAAGATTAAATATTATTAGTTCCACAAGAACGCTGATTTTTTGTTTCTTAATTAATGAAAACACTTTTAAATCAAATTTGATATTGGTGTGTCCAACATTAAAACGCTGTAAGACTCCAAAGAATAATCATGTCCCAACACACTCTCTCTAGACTTAAGTGAACACACTGTTATTTGATAACTGCAATGGTTTGTTTTGCCAGTTTGGGGCATTCCCATGACCATGAATAATTTATGCTATTGGGCACCAGTGATAATGTGGATGTCTCCATTTGTTGTTTTAATCGACTCACTGCTCAAACAGACTTCAACTCCTGCTGCTGCTTTAATGCTACTATGTCTGCTAGACACTAATGGAAAAAGGCTGTAGTTCCTTGAAACTGTGTTCACAGTTTTGTTATTTTTGGATTTGAGCCATCAGAGAAACAGCAGCTAGCTTCCTCTTAATGACTGAACACTGCATTCTTAACTCCATGGGGATGTGACAACATCTAATGAAAACATGTGAACGTACATTAGAAGATCATGTTGGTACAGCTCCTTTCTCCGTTCCTCCTCCTGCTTTTTCTTCAGTTCTAAATTGTTTGCCTGGAAAACAATTTCTACATTTATTATTGCATAACCTTATTGTCTCTATTATGATGAGCTCTGTAGTTGTTTAAGAACATACATAAATCTTTGGGTAAGAAAAGAATTAGATTTAACTTGAACACAAAACAGAAATAGACTGTTATATAGTTTTATACATTATAAAGACATACAAACAATGTGCCCATTATGGGGCTTAACTGGTAATAATCATTAATTAATAAGTGACTGGAACATCCTAATTTGTGACAATTAACATGATTTAACAGATTAATTAGTAAGTTCTAGTTTCTGTTTACAAGTCTATAGAATAATTATATTTAATTTCTGTAAATAGGGTGATGACTACATGACTAGATCTCAGCTATGACCTCTAGAGTTTTAAAGCAGCACTGCAGCCATGTAATGAAACCTCAGATATCAGAACATTCATTTCAATTACTTCACTTCACTGAAATCTACAACATATTAAATATTTCCGATATGAAAATGTCAGTGTATGACTCTCATCCTGTCACACCTTCTCTCTCTGTATAGCCTTCATCCTCTGATTCTCTTCTTCTTCTGCTTGTCTCCTGCGTCGGTCCATGTCCTCTTGCTTGAGCTATAAAAATATATAAATATAACAAAGAAATAAAATGTACCTAAATATTCCTGATTGGTGGAGAGTTCAGTTTAAATTTAAAACAGAAAGCCACCTTTTTTTGGAGTTTAGACAGCTGGCCCGCTGTTTGCTGTCTCTGTCGTACCTCTGACAATGATACAGCTCCACCTATGACATATTAAACATTAGCACTACTTTATGCTTTCATTTTTATGTCTATACTAATTGCCCAGAACTTATTTGTCATGCATATTTCTATTACCTAGCTTCTCTGGGGCCAGCTGAAGGGGACCTGGACGATGTTCCTCCTTCCATCTCTGCAGATCATCCTGTTCTTTCTGTGACACTGAAAAAGAAAGATAAAGTACAAACACTTCCCAGTGTGTTCCCCATACCTCCTTAAATCTTAACTATATGTTTGGGGGAAAAAAGGTTATTTTTTTAAGAGCAACTATTTTGAAATATGCAGCATCACAGAATAAATCATTCATTTATTTATTAAGTTGTCATTTAAGATTCTCTTTAATTTCCCTTAAAATGTGTAACATTCACAATTATGGTTTTAAATAACAGATTAAAAGTTATCTTTGAATAATGCCATCTTTATATTTAAATGTGTAGTCAATATACAGTATACTGTAAAACAAACCTATAGGATCAACTCAGTAAAAATGGGATAACAATTTGCACTCGGTTTCAGTACACTGAATTTTTTTATGTTGCAGTTATTACTGTAAATCTATAGGCAGTGTGAGTAGAATTTACCCATTATTAAATATTTCACTTGCTGACTAATATACTTATCTATAATTAAAATGATTTACATGAAAAACTGTGAAAAAAACATTTTGAAAATTCAGTAAGAAGTCAATATTATTTTAGTAAAGCAAAGGGAATCATTATTTATTGACATAAACAGTCCATAATGTTTAAAAGTAACACCTAGACATGATTCGACACATATATTCAGAAGACATAGCTCATTTTGAGTCACTAAACAAATGAGCATATATTTTTTAATATTACTTATAAATAGTTCAGTGCGTAACATTCAGGAGGTTCAGAAGGGTAACATTTAATTTAAGGCAGGCTTGTTTTTATATCCAAACAGTATACGTGCTGAACTCACACCTGTGAGACGCAAATAAGAAGAGAAAATGTGCGGATAACAAGGAGATGGAAAAAAACAGTAACCCATCATGACTTACTCCTCAGCAGTTTGCTCCGTCTTGATTCATTTGGTGGGATCATGGTGAATCCATCTGAGCTGAGTTAGCATAAACATAATTAGTTACAGCAGGTAGCTTTTACTCACCAGCTATATCCATGCCTTGAACTTAAAAAACTCCATTGGCTCATATGCAAAGAATGTCCCAAACAAAGGTGGGGCATGAGTAATTTTATGGTAAACAAAGTCCAAATACATTCCCACAAATTATCATCTGGAACTTCCCTTAAAACCCTACCATAGGAGCTATGACCCAAATGTGTCCGTCCAGAAAGACACTGAAGGGAAAAGAAAATCACAGTAATAAGCTCCATAAAGTACTCATCAACATCACTGCTGGTTTACAGCCATAATCTTACTCATTTATAATGCATGCTTTGCTGTGTACAGTGTTTAATATAGAATTTAGTGTTCAGTTACACAGAAAAATAACATTGTGATGATATTTCAAACATAATCCCCACTGGAGACTTACTCATAACCTAATTTGGTTTATGTAAAGCAGTGTTTAAAAAAATGAGCTTTGAACTAGCCACAAAAATCAATTATATTAATTTGTAGTCATGCACAATTTGTTTACAGAAGCACACAGGACAATACACCAAATCTTTTCCCCTAGAAGGATATTCATGGCACCATAACCATGGAGATGAGATAAGATAGTGTGAGACTAAACCTAAAAAATTGCTTTAAATGTGTACATAAAGGTGTTTGCACATCTCAAAAGATGTCTTATGACATTTCAATACTTTTCTGATTGTCCATAATGTCCATCAGATTTCTGAATAGTAAATTTGATAAACTATCAATGCAATGTGTGTAATACTATATATTGTCATTTACTGCATTGCCAGTCAAGTGGTACTCTACCTGATGTTTTCCTTGCTCGTGCACAGTCTAGTTTTATTTTTATTTTTTGGCTCAACCTTCCTGATTTAACTGATCAGCTGCTGAATGTTATTTATCAAAGCCATCTTTGTCAAACTTGAAATTTTCTAAAATGTGATGTGGTTAAATGTGTTAGTGTTTAGCGTGTTTATACAGAAGACTTCACATGTACAGCTCATTCTTACGGCGTTCACCAATTCACAATCAGGAGGGAAGATTTTTTTGACAGCTTGGTAGCTGTATGTTCATGAGTTGTGGCACAATGGTGAGGTTGCAAATCTAAAACTCAAGATTCCCAAAACTAAACAGAAACACAACTTAAAATATGTAGACTAGCATGTAAGACTATGATACACACATTCATACTTACAGCAACACAGTGAAGCACAGGAACTGCTAATCCCTGTGACAATGAGGACTACAGTAGGTGCAAGTGATTAGGACATATGATGTTCTGGGGCTGATGGGAATTGTAGTTTCAGCTACCATGAGGTCACAATGAATTTTTGGCTGTACTTTAGTAATTTACCAACATTGAATATATATTATGAATAAATAAGTTATTTTCAGTGAAATACATGCATTTTAAAAATACAAGCATTTAGCAAATTATAAAATTCAAAGCAGAATCATTCAAGGTTTTCATTAGCCAGTCTTCATGTTTGGTAAAGTCTCATGAACATAATTTATACATATATACATTTCTAACCAGCTTCATAAATAAGGCCCATTCTCTGGATAAATTTGCTAAAGGATAGTTAAATGTTACCTCCAGCTCTGTGTTTAGACCCCTTGAACTTTGAACTTTGTGTCATTCGACATCATCTGACACTCTGGGAAGCAAGAGCTTCTTTTCAAAATCACCATATTTCAGCCAAGTTTAATTTCATTTTAATTGAACAGCCAACTCTGAAATACTAGAGACAGAAACTACTGAACTCCAAGTTCCAGAATGCCATAGAGCTAGTGCTGAATTATGGAAACTCACTCAGTTAGTAGTCTATGAGATGGCAAGCATACAATGCAGCGATGATGATAGTGATGATGACGTAAGCATGAAAGTTAAAGTTTGTTTTTTGAAAGAATATTCAGAAGAGGAGGCGACAGCTGGACAGACTTAAACCACTAAAGCTTTGCTTTTTAGGTCTCTGCCGCTTTAGGTACCAATGGGTATTATGGGTATTCTTAAAAAATAACTAGTTTTAACTAAAGTAGTCACAGAGTATTTCACTGCAAAATAAATCTTAGCTCTCAGTAAGCAAGTTGGTCAGAGGGGATTTTTCCTTTAATGCGGATAGTATGTGTGTCTATTAGCAATGTATAGTATATAGTTCAGTTCAGGATTTAATCTACAAATTAATCCTGTAGATATGGACAGCTGCAAATAGAACATACAAAAAGCCACCATATGATATAGAATTAGAGAGAGAGAGAGAGAGAGAGAGAGAGAGAGAGAGAGAGAGAGAGAGAGACCTCTAAGTATTAAAGTACTTTTCTGGAACGTGCTGCTGCTTTGCGCATGCGTGGACAGTTTGTTTACAGTGTTCGGATTTCACCGGGCTCACCATCGGAAACGAAACGAAAACTTAAGCGGATAATTATTTTGAGGAAACGGCTATATTTCAACAAAGTATTAAACGTAGGACCCAAAATTGTAGCGAATTTATTAATTTCAAATATATAGCTAACGATTAAGCTATAGGCAACAGTTTAATCTGTCAAATAACTATTAAGCAAGCCTAATGTAGCATGTCCACTAGACTGTAGCCTGTCGTACACTTTAATTATGGGGCGCCACATGTTAAAAAAAAGTTTGATATTATTAAGGCTTAGTATGGAAAAGGTATTTTATTTAGCTGGTAAAGACTTACTGTCTCGGATTCCGAGAATCTTGAGGTTGGGTGTTTTGGTTTGTGGAGTAATTCTCATTACCATCCATTTCCGTTTCGTTAGCTCCGCGGTTCGGTCCAGTGTTCCGTATGTCATCACACCTATTTGGATTCATAATTTGGTACTGATTCTAGATTATGTATAACGGAATAAAATTGTCTTGATAGATAGTCCTCCGTTAAACTGCTAGTAAATCAGCAGAGAGAGAAGTTAACCAGTAGCTTGTAGGTCTATCTAAGGCGTGTCCACTTGCAGTGTCGTCTGTAATTGACAGGTAATTATGCCAAAGTTGTAGAATCCAAAACAACTCGGCTCTAATGGTTAAATAATATGAATTAGATATAAAACCCATACAATGAAAGTAAACTCAAGATAATGTGGCAAAGTGAGGGACAACTATATTCTGTTATATATCTAGAGCACAAGAAGTATAATGCCCTATAACAGTGACACAAATAAAAACTTTTCCCAAAGGACATTCATTTGTTGTCATCTCACATTAATGTAATGTACTTACATTAAATTACACTACCAGGTAATTGTGAACGGTAGTAATAGGACTGCAAGGCTAAACTAGAATAAAGTTAAGTATGTTCTCTTAAAATAAATATTTATATAAATTATTATTATTAAAATAAATATGTATACCAGTTTGTATGCTGTTATATAATGCTGCTTTCCAAGAACTTATCAAATACCAGTGTTAACAAGGCAGCTGTTTTGGAGCAGAGCCAGCATCAAGCATGAATATCTGCATACCTTCAGTGGAAGTACTGGGAAGTCCAGTGCAATGATCATAGCCATGTGAAATATTAAATGTGAAATGTGTAACATACTAAAATATTTCTATTATTATTATTATTATTATTATTATTATTATTATT
>JAOTRN010000048.1:11975018-11995308 GCA_028566695.1 Bagroides melapterus
TGTGTAAAGAGGTCAAACATATCCCAAGACATCAGAGTGAAATGAAACTGTGTGTGCATGTGACTGCGTGTGTGTGTATGTGTGTGTGTGTGCGTGTTGTGGAAGCTTCAAGGGGGGATGTGTGAGATATGTGCTACCTGCTGCATACTGTGCATGGTTTGCTGCAGGAAGCTGAGCTGGTCATGACTTTGCTCCTCATCAGGATGCTGCATCTTTCCCTGCTCCTTCTTCAACAGTTCCACCTCATTCCTGTAGGCATCCAGCTGCCAGCGCAGACTGTCGTTCTCCTCACGCAGGCCATAAGTGCGCACAGCCAGAGCTACAGACACGACAAGAATACAAAAGAATGTTAGTATATGCAAAGATGGCAACAAATAAGGTTTGTAATGATTTTGGAATACCAGTAATAAGAAATATGACAGTGAAGAGTGCCAATATACAGTGCCTTTATCAACCACCAACCTTATACTGTAGATCTCTTTTCTAATTTTATTACCAGTGATCAGATTGCATTCCAGTGTCTTAACCCTGGGTTATTGTCATTCTGCACGCCACTTTTAACCTCAAGTATAGCAACATTTCACACTCTGGTCATTTAGAAGTGGGGTTAGTGCCAAATTTTATCCTGAATTATGAAACAGGGCTCCAAAACAAGGTTAGTGGCACTTTTTCAGTGTCAACCCTGCACTGTGGTGTCAAACGTGTACAGTGTAAAATGATGTGGTGTTAGAATGTTATGGCTAGTTGCTTAGCAACAGACACCCAATCAGAAATTGAACAGTGTGTACCTCATATCGCGTGAATACCAGGACATAGAAACACTTAACAAAAACGGCTGAACCTAACAGAAGTGCTCATCACAGAGGGGAGAAATAAGTGACACTGACAAAATAGAGGAGGCCACATATAAATGAATGCCTGATCAACAACATGACAAACTTCAAAAGGCTAAAAACAATTACAAATCTGTGAAAGATAACAGTACTTCCTTGGGTACATAATAGCAGACCTGATCTTTTTTCCTCACTGAAGTGAAAACACAAGACAAGCTGTTATTTAAACCGGTTGCACACTGTATTTATCCAATCATGGTTGTTGACATAGCAAATAAGCAAACAAGAAGGTTAAGCCAGGGTTTAGGAATGTACAGTGTGAAACGTCTGATTGTGAATAGTCAGGATTAATTGTTAGCCCTGGGTAAAGTGTGAGCAGTGTGAAACATGAAACAAGATAATAACCCAGGATTCTGTTTAACAATTTACACTTAACACTGTCAATAACTACACATCATTGTCAGGTCAGAAGTACTGTATACCATTCACTGTGTATCTAAAGCTGAATATATGCCCTAAAAAGGTAGAATGTGCATTTGACAATCTCTGTATTACATGTCAGTAGTGCTGGTGTCACATAATTCTTGGCTTAAGGCCAGGATTTTTATAAAACTCAGAGACAATTGTAAAATGCATTAGCTGCAGAAAGAATTTGGGACTGAATTAAAATATTGAATATTTTTCTATTCCAACAAAAATACTATTCATGCATTCAAGGTTGGATGGTTCATGATATATAGCTAAGCTCTGAATTTCCAGACAGCTGAGCTTTGCAGAAACAGTTCTTCTTAATTCAGTGGTGTCAAGAAAAACTATAAACCTGGATGGTTTAATAACTCATTTTGACACTGCATCACAAATAACTAAATAGATCAATATTTTCTTAAGGTTAAATATGGACCTGACCAATGAGTTTTGAGTAAAATTAATGTTAGTTTTGAAATAAAGTACACTATTAGTGTTGTACACACAATGGTATTTAATAATGCATAGGTTCATAGAAAGACTTTGAATCCTGTCAAACCAATAAATAATGAATCACTTTTATTAACGTTATACAATTTTAAATGACATCTCAAGAACACAGTTCATACCTGAGTTATCCATTCGAACCTTCTTACAGGGGTTTTCCTCCAAGTCTTCATCTGACATCTCCATTTCTTCTTCCCTTCGGATTCCCATGATCTCCTCACTGTGGGCGTTTCTCAGCTCCTACAACAACAAAATCATAAACACACCCAATCATCCACCCACACAAACACACACACAGACATACAAAGTAGGAGAGACAGAGGGAGTCAGAGAGAAACATGCACACACACCATTAGTGGCGTGTGTCCTGTAACATGTTCTTTGCTAGAACATCGCATTTTATATTTCCTATCTAACTCTAACTTCTATTTCTTCTAGAATAAAATGTCCATTATATTTATGAAGGTAATCACTGTTACAGCACATACTGTATTCAAGGTAGTATAATACTATCATTTTCTCAATGATAGTATCTCTGTCTTTCGGCTCTGAATAGGCTCTTAATGCAGCTCAACTTTGTGATAGAACAACAGACAGTTGGTGACTGATCGAGTCCAACACAGCCTGCTGAGAGAGCTGAGGCTCTGCCATCACACAGCTGTGTGTGATAACAAAAGCTTGGATGCTCCATTTGTCTGGGACTGAAAAGTGTAAAAAATCACATTATACAAACTTCCAGGCTCACTGATCCCCTGATAGTCATTATAGGGATCAGCAGTGAGGTGGTTTAATGCCAGTAGTGTGAAATCTTGCAGATCAGACACAATAAATAACCTTGGAGCTGTTGCGCTGAAGGGAAAGAGAGCACATACAAGTTTCTCTATATGTATACACTCCTTTAATCCTGCTTTGCTTGTTCCTTTATCTTGTTTTGTTTTGGTCGTTAAACTATGATAAACAGACACCTTCTTTGTCTACTGATAATTTTTGTTGTATACTATGCTACACTATATTTAAGCACAAAAGGTAAGTAAGGAAAATGAGTGTTATAATATGACATACAACTTGGCTTTAACATGTTCTGACCACACTGGCCAAGATTTCACAATGGTGACATCAAAACTGATTTTGGCCTGTCACTGCAACAAAGTCACCTTCACAAAATCAGCATCTTACCTCTGGTTAGACTGAGAACATAAATATGAAGTTTCCTTTTTCTGCCTGGACTTACAGAAATGTGTGCAAACAAATAGTCTACTTCTTGAATTATATTCACAATCGTTTGTTAATTACTGTACTTCTTAATACTATCGCCTTTAGTGTACCTCATGTTTTTTGGTCCTCACAGAGAAAACATCCCAGTAACTTCGCCCAATAATGTCATTTATAAATATAGTACTTGTATTTGTACAACCAAATTGAAAGAATGTATATCTATAAGGAATAAAGACTTGTATTTTTCTATACAGGTTTGTGAAAATAGCGAATTCGGATAGCTACAAACGTCAAATCCTTATCAAAGTCTTAGAATGTAACACCAACATACTTTTTAAAATTTAATCTAAACCTAATGAAAATTTAATCAGTAATAAATAATTAATCCAAGTCTGTCATTAATGGCTATGATTTTAACCCTAGAAGTATCTGTTGCTATGGAAACCTAAGAGATACTTGACTTTCTAGTACACAGAGACTGTGCTGCAGAGTGAGAGACCAGAATCAGAAATGCAGGATGGTTTATTTGTGAGACCACAAAAGCCATAAAGACCCACAAGTCACATTAGCGGCTTGAGCAACAATGTAGCCTGCAGATTCAGTATGACAAGAAGATAGGAGACATACCAACCTCACATTGCTTTCGCCAAATGTCTATGTTCTTGCGCTGTGCTTTTGAGAAATGGTCCCATGCCTTTTGCCGGGTGGCAGCGCTGAATACGCCCGTAATCTGCTCAACTTTGGTGGATAAGGAAGTCAGACAAGACAAGCCATTTATGTAGAGCCAGTGCCAGCTAGAGCCACACACCAGAAACCTTCCCAGTGAGGTTCCTGATAGTGTCTGCTCTATTGTACTTACATCTTATGACCTGCTGAATCAAATCCTTAAGGACTGAGGAAGGCAACATGATACAATGGTGGGAATATTTGGGAAACTATTGGGAGATTCATTTAAATTTCTGTCATATTATTGTAAAAAAATGTCAATATGCAATGTATGGGTTTCAATTAGTTTTGAGGAACATACTGAACTTCTTACCTCTTGTAAAATGTTGCCTTTTGATCTGACTAAATTGACATACTTGGTATTAGGTATTTGTATGATTTGTGTGTGCTGTGTGTTTAAACAGGCCCATGCACGTGTGTAAGTTTGAAATTTGAGGTATTGTTTAAATGATCATTTTGGCAGTCCGTATTGCAATATAGGGGGTGGTTTAGAGGCACAAAGCTGTTTAAAAGCTGATCCATCCTTTATGACTGAGATGGCACTGATCCAGATGTGACCTGCATTCGAGGTCTGCATTTTTGGAATGTAAGCATCCAAGTTACAACAAAAAATATAATCATTAGATGTACCAGCCAACCAGTCTAATGACAAAAGAGCAGGGGTAGAAGATGAATTGTGGTCTATTTTTCGTCTATGCATGTGCCTGTGTTATAATCATTATAACATTCAAAGCCATCTCATGCTATTACTTTGTTAAATTATACTAAAAGACACAAATGCATTGCATAACTGTGGGTAAACCCCCATGTAACCACAACCAGAGACATAATTCAAATTCACAGGATCTTGTATCCCATCATTAGACAGGTAATAAAAGCCTCTGTATTTAAATCTGATTTTGGCCTACCTGTATGTTAAGTTGAACAGCTCCGTCCCTGAAATGAAGACAGGCTCCTTCCACTGAGACTGTACTTACCCAGGGCCATTCTGGGGCCTATGGTTAGAGTCCCCCTTTGGGGCTAGGTCTGATCTTATTATATTATAAATATACTGTATGTATGCATATATATTTTCTTTATATATGTATACATATGAAAAAAAAAACTTTTCCACTTCCTGACATAAATAAGGCTTATGTAACATAATTGTTACCTTAAAGCTAGTTTGTACGTCATTATATTTTGGCATAGCTGCTAGATGAAGCCATTTACAATGTTTCATGTGGAAAACTGAGGCAGAAAGCCTACTGATTTGATCAAAGACTGAGCCAGCTTAAGAATCACACATAATCTTGGACAGAACAAAGGATGTACTGTTGTCATGGTAACACATGAACATCTCTTCGTAAGCAGTGTGTGTATAGTGCCTGCAAGTCTTACATTGGGTGAGGATAGTGAGCAGTGAGTTCTTGAAATGCTCTTTGGCTTGCTCCATCTCCTCTTCATGCTGCGCCTTCTCGTTCATCAGGCGCCGCACGTGACTGTTGGCTGACTGGATCATGGAGTAGAATTGGTTGGCAGTGCGTCGGTTCACCTCACCCCTTTCTATCCATGTGAACAGTACTGCTATGGCCTCACTGAACTTGTTGTCATCTGTGGAAAAAAGGAGAAGATCATTATTAGATTGATGAATTCAGATGAAGTAATATTTTTTATAGGGGATGTAAATATGTATTATTATAAGTATATTATATTCATATAAGATATATGAAATATGGATTGTGTAACTCACACATTTGTTTGTCCTATTTATGTGTGTTAAGAGAACATTTAAGCTGGAAGCTCTTTTAATGATTGAGAAATAATTTGATGCAGCAACAGCTCGTGGCTATAGATTTTGAAGGGGTAGGAGGAAGGTAATAATGACAGAACAGAGATACGAAGAGGCTAACACACTTGCCTTATGTTATAGATTACTTAATACTGAATATTAAAGCAACTCTATAATAGGTACTTGAGAATCAAGAACATAGTCATCCAGCATATAGTCTAACTTGTTTTGAGCAATTTTAGATGTTCCTTTGTTTTATTGTGTTTGATACAGCTTCTCAGCATGACAGAAAGCTAATACTGTATTACAAAACAGAATTGCCCAAAAATTCAGGCACTGGAAATTTGAGACATGTTTTTAAATCAGACCAATTTGGCATGAAATTAAAACCCTGGCAAGTCTGTCATGAAAAGCACTGACCTGAAAAATAATTAAGAAGTAAAATACAACGTATAATTTTCAAATGCCAAGTCACATGCATAAAGTAGATGGTTTTGATGTTAGCCGCCCTCAGGGTTCTGTAATCATATCTTTGTACACTGTTTGAAACATATTTCAGAAACTGCTAGAATAAAGGGCATTTGTCAGTCTGGCCAGTTATAAATGATTCACTCTCCAGCATGTGATTTTGATTAGAAAGTTATTTCTGCAGCTTGCAAAAGATACACATTTCCTCTTGCACAGCTGAAAAAAAACGTGTGATAATCTCAGTATATTCTAACCATTTTAATTGTGCATTCAAGAGACCAATTATTATTCTGGGAGTTGATGTGTAATCCGTGTTTGCTTAAAAAAAATACCCAGGAGACTATAGGGTTCTAAAGCAGTTGCCATGTGAGTGAGGGCAGATGTGCTTTTAGATGTGCCTCTCATTCATCATTCCAGCTAATTAAGAAAGTAGAATTCTCCTGGTCCCAGAGCAAGCATGCTATTAGACAGGAGTAAAAATAATTCCCTCAGTCAAATGAGACTGCAGAGCCACTCCCTACCAATCACACTGACCATAACTGGATTTATAAATATGTAAATCTCAATACTCTCCCTTTTGAATCAGTCTTCCCTACATACCACTTCCCCTGCTGTCGTGGCAGTTTACATGCTACCAATTATTCACTGACAACACAAATAGAATTTGTATTCAATGATATAGTATCAGTTTTCTGGTTTATTTTTTGAGAAAAATTGTAATAAAATGTTTTTACAACATTAGTATTACATTAATATTAACCAGAAGTTCCTTATTGTAAATAAAAAAAATTACAACAATATCAAAAGAGAAATTGCCATGCCTTCACCTGCTCCAGACTACATGGCACTAAAAGAGCAGGATAAGAAAGACTTATCAGAGAGCCAAGACCCAAAAGCAGAGCTGAATAAGCCAAATCCACTGGAAACACTGGATTTATGTTGCTACACTGGCTTTCACTGCTGCCTTCTTACAAAGATGTGGCTTTACTCCACTGAAACACACATACTGTAAATGAGGGAGTGCACCCTGTTGTTTTACAGCTAGACTAAAAAGCAAAGGCTTGCATGCTGTTCAAATTTTGCACAGACACAATAATATTTATAGCCAATAAATATTAGTGTATTACAAGACAACAAAGACTGCCCCAAATTCATAGTAAAGACTCATTTCAAAGTGGTTTCTTTTCAATGCCCAGCAGAATATTGTGCTGTGTCTGGCATACTTTGTGTGCATTTTGGGGCTCATTTAACATACAAGTACACATGGTGCAGGGAAGCACCACACTGAGAGAATAGGAAATGCTTAACTGCGTGCCAAGATTGCTGATAAGGTGGGGGGTTTGTAGTCGAGTTACCATCATCTAAATAAAAGCAGATGAGGAGATTTGAGAGGCTTGGAAAGGCACCTTACACCTATCTGTCTAGATTTATCTCAAATTCAAGGGAAAAAAATATTCTGAGGCATGAAACAAATGATGTGCTGTATATGAAGGTGAACAAATTTGACCTAGAATGATCCGGAAAAAAAATATCTGTAACACCCTTAACATGAGAGACCTTGTTTTAAAGTGAAATTAATTCTTAAAAAAGACCCTGCTGAGAAGCTATAGGAACATAAATAAATGTACCATATACAATGGAAAGCAATGGGTTTAGAAATGGAGGTGTTTTAGATTTATGTTGTCTGCCTGTATCATTTACAGATTTTACATTGCAATTGCCGGCTTCCTTCTTTTGAACAAAAAACATGGGTGTAAAACCATCTGGCTGGAAAATATCCCTGAGGTGTAGAAAACAACACTACACTATTTTTGCCAAGGTTTCAGTTGTGTGTATTAAAATGTGTACATGTCCTGGCAGAACATTTTGGGTTTAAAGAAATGGCAAAAATACTCATATGAGGCCTTTATATATGAATATGAATGCCCTGTGTGCCAGACTAAAACCTCGAGAATTTAATCTATATTTATTAGCACTCCTGACATATAGCAAATGAGCTTTAAACCCACTGTCTGACACTCCCTAGAAATCCCTAGAAAAATCATTGTTTCTGAGCAGGGGAGCCGCTAACTATTTTGGGCCCTATGAAAGAACATGAGATTGGGGCCCCTACCACACCCTAACTACATCAATTAATCAGATTTCTGAGGGCCCCCAAAGTGCATGGGCCCTTAGGATCATCCTAAATTTCCCCCACTTAACAGCGCCCCTGTTTCTGAGTGCAGACCACACCTTCAAATAAATGGTGGCACTGTAAAAGGAAAAAAGGTGGGGAGGGGGGGGCTTTAGCTTGGCAGCTTCTGCTTTGGGCTAGACAGCTAGTACATTGAATAGACTCTTGGGTAGAAGTTATTGAATAATAGGTTGGAGACAGAAATGGCAACTTAAAGAAAGTGAAAGATTTTTATGCATAGATCAGTTGCTAGAGTTATTTCTGGAATCCTTTTACACAGAAACTCATCCCTTTACTGCAGTGTTTAGATTACATGCACATGGTCTTCCAGGGCATATTCACCAAGGACCACTATAACAGCTAGTCCAACACAGAGGCACAGAAGCCCTACACAACAAACAACAGCTTTTAGCAGGGTTTTTTTTTCAGCTGTAGAAAGTAGAGAAGACTAACCTGGGGAGAAATACTCAGGCTTAGCAGCCAAGAATTTCACTAATAACTTGTACATCATCAGAAAACAGCAGGAATGGAACAGCATTGCATGGCCAAGTAGATCTTCAGACCACACTGAAGTTGGCAAAGCACTGCAGAGCAGCTGCTCAAGACACTTTTTCACCTTAACTGGTTTCTCGGTTAGTTTAACGTTGATGATGAAATGCAGACATTACAACATTTTCAGTAGACAGACACACCTTTCAGTTTTTCAGCAAGCAGGCCTGCTTCATGTTCTGAGTAGTGCATAATGAGAGGGGGGGAAGGAGGTCGCAAGCGGTCTTCCTGGACTTTGCGCCGATGGCGTTCTTCTCGTGCCAGTAACCTCTGTTTGCATTCCCACTCATACAAGTCATCCCTTGCTTGAGCAAAGTCGACATGGATGCGGCCTGAATCCTTTTTATCTGTGCTGGAGCCAATGCGCATCCGGTAGCCTAAGATATAAAATACAACCATTATAAATCACAGCTGATATAAAGTACTGATGTATTGGAAAAAAAAAATCATTCATATCATTCATGAAAAATATCTAGTATTAAAAAAATGTGTGACATATTAAAGAAGAAAAACAACATAAATCATGGACCAGAGCTGCAAGAACAGTTTCTGTGCATGTTTTTGTCAACTGTACAGGTACAAGTCTCAATTGGTGTTTTGTTTGTTGCCGTAGTATTGTAACACCTCACTCCAAACTCTCCCATAAGTGTTTAATTGGCATGAAATCACTAAGGCCACTATCATCACTAACTTTATGCGTTTCACCAACCATGATGGGTAACACATTGATCTCAAAGCGAGCACGTCTTACCGCTAACGGAAGTACAAAGGACTGGGATGGTGAGAGTGCGTAGGCTACAGTGCTACAGTGTTCGCTACACGCAACATCAAATTGGTCATGTTCGTTTGTATGTCTGAAAGTTCGTTAGTTGAACGTTTGCAAGTAGGGTACCATCTGTACTCATCAAATCATTCAGTGGGTGGTTCACTGGACTCTTCAACGTTCTGACACCTAGGTGTTGGAATAAACTCCCCCTAGATGTCTGAACAGCTGAGTCACTGACAGTCTTCAGATGAAGTCTAAAGACCTACATCTTCATGAAGTACTTAAACTAGCATTTAAAAAAGATCTTTAAAAAATTGTCTGTGCATTCCTCGTGGCATTACCTACCACCAGAGAGTAAGAATAATTTTAGACTCTTTTTAATCTACAGTGGTGAACTGTATCGATGTGTCCATCCATAGAGACTTCAATAGCACTTCTGTAAATTGCTCTGGATAAGGGAGTCTACTGAAATGCCTTAACTGTGAAACTGTTTGTGGATAAGGACATTGCCATCCTGAAAGAGACCACTCCCATTAGGAAACAAGAGTTTTATTATACAATAATGTTGAGCAGTCTGATATGCTTGGTATTGATTTGCAACCTAAGAGAAGATGTGGATAAAATCCATTCCACAAAAATGCCCCACAGCATCTTTTTTCCTTAAATTTGTAAATCAAAATATACTGTAAGACAATCTTGTGCAAATGTTAAACAAAAGCGCACCAGAAAGATAAATGGCCTTGTCCACCATGAACTCTTCACTAAAGCGGATGTGACAGAAGTTTTTCTTGCTCTTGCGAATAGCAACAATTTCACCACACTGGTCAAACACCTCTCGGATAATCTCTTCACTTGCATTCTCTGGCAGTCCACCGACAAACACTGTTTTACAGCCTGGAGGCCGTTCTCTGGTAGATGGAGGTGGAAGATCTGCAGGATACACACAGAGCAAGTCACAATTAATTAATGATTGTATCAGCTGCACTTTTTAATCATCCATTCTTTTTGCTAGGAAAGATGAGATTAGCTAATGCTTACTGGGGTTCTGGGGGAAAAGTGTACAGCTCTTGCAGTGGATAATCTCTTTGATGATGGGTAGTTCAGGCTGCACAGGTGGTGGAGGCACCAAACTGATTCCTGCCATCATGGGGTTAATGGGTGCAATAATACCCAAGTTGGGGTCAAAACCTTGGATACAGATGGAATCTGGAAGAAAGAAATATTCAGAAAAATAAAGGATTAGTATTGCACTCACTCATTTCAAACTATTAGAAAAGAATGGCCAAAAAAATCAAGCAACAAGATGCTACAGTTCTTACAAGACGAGAGGAAACTGATGTTGCCTTAAAGATGAAGTATAATAGAATCCTATTCTCTTATTTCCTCTAGGATACATATGTAGCAGACTATAAATCTCTAGAATTATGTGAAACAAAGTATTTGCAGATCCCTTCCAAATAAATAAAAATAAACATTTTAAACAGAAACAGCTCCTATATATGATTTCTTAATATCCTATTTTCCTCCAAGGACTGCAGGACTACTCATTCTTTTGGCCTTAAGCTGTTCATTTGCTGCCAGACACTGAAAGAATGAGTTATATGACATTATTAGATTTTTTTTTTTTTTTTTTTTTTATATAATTTCAGAGGATCCAGAAATTCCAATTAGATCCAGAGCTGAAACTTCTTCACAGGAAACAACTGGCTGTGATTAGCTCAAAGGTAGAACACCATTAATCAGAAGCCTTCAAAAATACCATTGCTGGCCACTTGTTAGCCAGAGTAATATTAGTTCCATGAGGAAATCTCTTTAATCCTGTGACTCATTCAGCCCAGTAGCACATTATAAAACAATAATCTAACATATTTTTGAAAATATGATGAAATCAAGTGCCCAATCATGCCTCTTTTGAAATCAGTACCTTTGAAAACATCATAATGGCCCTGCAGGATGCAGCTCAAGCACTTTTCTTCTGTGTCCCTTTATATATTTAACACTAGGTGTGTCATAGATTGTTCTTGTGACTCAGACATTACCTACAGCCGAAGGGGTCCCATGCAAGCTGCTAGCACTCTTCCCATGTTTCATTTTAACTGGTCACTTCATGCCAGAAGCGAATCATAATAATTTTAATTCCCAGTCTTGAATGATTAATCATAGCACCTAAATGACAAAACTCTCAAATAGAATTCAAATGTAAGCCATTCCAAATGATGGCATTTACATAAATATGCATGATCTGCAGAATCTGCTCATGCATTTAAATCTAAGCTTAATTTGCCTCAATCTACCATGGCTCCTTGGGATGATATTAGCTCCAATATGTCGCTAACTCAGCACATGCTCTATTTTGTATGAGATACTATTGTAAATGCAGCCACAGCACTAAACTGTATGGAAAGCTAATTATAGAGCCTCTCCATCATTCACTCACTCTCTTTGCTATACACTTCAGAGACCAGGCAACGCTACATTCCTTGTGGATTTATTGTCACCTCTAGTATTACTGGATATACTGGAAAATGTCATATGGATAAAATGTCTGCGGTTAAATAGCTTAGATTCCTTTCATATTTTCAGTGTGCTGTTAAACACAAAGAAACTTTTCCTTTTTTCAAAGGCTTCCAATAATTAAAAAGCTCATTTTGGAATTTCCAAATGCTGTATTAATTGCATTAGCAGTTTAATATTTGTTAATTCATGATTCTTTAGTTTGTACAGTAGGCCCTTCAGACAGATCACCAACACTTTTCCAAATGATTCCAAGTAGATTCAGGAACTAGGAATAGCTTACAGAGACCTCAGACAAAGAGGCAGTGTATGCCTCCAGAGCACTCGAGGGTACCAGCCTTTCCAGAGCTGCAACAAATGGGTCCTCAACGAAAAAATAAAGCTCAACAGACTGGAACACAGTTTAACATAAAATCCAATGTCTAGCATCGCTGCTAAAGGTCACATACTTGGCTTGGGCAGCTGGTGCTTGTGCGGCTTGCTGGGAGGAATATGAGAGATTTACTTTTGACTGAAGCCATTGCTCCAGTCTGAAAAAAGAGTAAGGGAGAGTGGAGAAAAATCGAAGGATGAGATCAGAGGACTAAGATGCATGGCTCTACCTGATACCAATTGCTGCCCAGTTAGGCCCATAGGCATGATGCCTAAGTTATTCATGGCTGTGGCCCAAGCACTGGGGTCCGCCACTGGCACATTGAGGTGGGTCTGCTCTGTACCCAAACCCCCAATGCCATCTGCTGCTGCAGAGAGAAAGCACAGAGGACACATTTGATTATTTAAGTAAATATTGAACAGATCCTTACGCAATCTAACATGACTGAAGACAAAGACATAACCAGCTTGACAGAACAATCCCTCCAAAAACCCTCCTGGCTTTAGACAAGGGATGCTGACTGAAGATTAATTTCTGTATAGATCACTGATTTATACTAAATCACACTGTAAATGACCTCTGTTTTGTTGGTTTTTGGAAACATTTATAGAATATTGTCAAATTGTAATACTGGAATTTTGTACTTATGTTTATCACAGGTTAATATATGCTTGATTTTTAATGAACAGAACAGTTAGAAACACTATCTATTCCTAAATCACAATAATGACAGAAGGCAGTGATAAAAATACATGAATCCAAGACAAATGATGAGGCTTGAATAAAAGCCCTGCAATAGCATTAGCCGAGTTTTGAATCAGCATGCATAAAAGCAAGCCTCTGACAGAAGGGAAAATGAGAGGGTTATTTACCACTGGCCATGGCAGCTTTGCTGGATCTCTGTTTCTGTCTGCCACTGCTGTCCCCAAAGCTCCTGCTCCTGCAGGCCAGCTGCCCAGGGCAGAAAGTAAAACTCAAGGGCTCATCGCAGCATATGTGCAAACCTTCAACAGACAAATACAATAATATCGTTGGAACATACACCATAGTGTCCACAACAATGGAGATGAACACATTCTCTAATCTATATGGGCATAAAAATTAAGCTGATTACGGCATATAGAGCACTATACATACATGTACATCATAAGCATTGTTACGGAGAAATAAAAAAAAAATCTAATATATACATTATGTACATTCTGCATTTCTAATGGGGATCGATAAGAGTAATGCATGGACAGTCATATGTAAGTGCCTAAAACAGTACTGTATATGTAATAAATATGTTTATTTCAGTAAGTTATTCCATTCAATATTTTTTTTCTATTCACATTCATTGTATTAAAAGGAAAGTGTGGTTCCGGCTTTTTATTTTTCAGGTAAACAAGAACAAGCTTGTTCTCTAATATGACACTATCTCTAGTGCGCCTCAACATTATAATTCCTCATCAAGATACAAGGAAAACATTCATCAGGACTCTTCTCTGTACTGGAAAACAAGTGGAATTAATCTTCAGCTGACTGTCCATACAGCTTTCTTCAAACAAACACTGAAGACCATGCTTTTCATCAACTATTAAATGAGCAAGACTTTAAAAAAGTATTTCTAATAAAAAAAAAGCCATTCTTGTGTGCATTGGTTGCTGTAGCATCATACAGATAACCTCGTGCAGCTCATACAACCCCCTCAATCTTTTAATAAAGACTAAAAGCAATTCTAGATGTCTGGCCAATGCTGTAACTGTTATTATAAATGTAATGGACATCAGATACCAGTGATGTATCACTAACAGGTTAAAAGGATCAGGGCTTGAGTAGGTGGGGTTTGGAGATCATCAGATTACCCTCTGCCTAGTTTGAGGGCCTATAAATCAGAACTCATGTTTTAGTTAAAAAGAGTGTTATTCATATTATTATCAGCCTCTAGATCTTGCTGTTGCATAGTAAGCAGAATTTACAGTGGTTCAGTCCATTAGAATGCACAACAAATACTCCTCAAGGACATGTGGCTCTCCAGAGCCAGTCCTATCAGTGCACCCTCCATAAATGACTTCCATCTGGCCCTAGGCCATCAATCTGACACACGTCATCCTGCAATCCATCAGATGTCCAGTGGGGTTTTGTGTCTGTGTGTGTGTGTGTGTGTGACGCTGGTCAGACCATCCCCCTCTTGTTGTCTCCTGATTGCAGCTGCAGTTAGCTTTCCTCTTCCTCCTCTTTCCAATCTGTTCTAAGTGTACCCCTGCTCCATCTGCATGCATTATATCATCTATGAAATCAATGTCCCAATGAAACAGAATTATGCTACTTAATATGGGTGAGGGTGATGGATCCTGGTCATGGGGAAAGCACAGAGCTGAGAAAGCAGGGCTGTCATCAGTATGCAAAACATGCTCCTCTCTGCCACTTTCAAGTTCGCTACAGAAATCATCATTATTCAAATGTGACACACAGAAATCAACTAAGGAGTGCAACACAATTTTCTTTAATCAAGGCAATCATATCACTACTGTTATATTAAGGGTCCAGGCTTAATGAGGAAATGTTTATGCCAAATATATTCCTGCTGAAGCAAGTGGAGGTTTAACAAATTTCAAACTTGCATAAAAATAGTTTTGTCTATGAAAGCTTTTATAAATCATTTAACAGTAATGAAAATGCATAAGCTAATCACGTATTTTCTGTGCAGCAACTAACAAAAATAATTAGCATAAGCAAATGGCATAGCATTCTTTGCTTCTCATCAGAAACCAAAAGCCCAAGACAACATCCTACCATACATCAACACCTCGCTCCTTTAGTCCTGTTGCCCTGCCATTCATCTCACACATCACACATGCCATGGACAGTAACCCCCTCCAACCAATCTCTACTCACTTTCACACACCATGAAATATTTACTTCACAACCTGTGTTGCCTTCATTATTCATGAACTCACTTGACACTTTGAATGATTTAAGTGGCATCCTGCTCACCCCCATGAGGAAGACATAAAGGAAGAGATGGGACAGGAATCATAAATGTGGCACACAAATGTAAGTGTCCATCTTGATCCCAAATGCTTCTCAGGATGTTCATTATAGATGAGAAGAAAAATGAATAAATCAAAGTGATCTGTGGAAATAGAGTTTAATCACTTTCTTCTTCTTTTCCAGAAAGTCTTCCATCTCAGAGGAAAGATTTGAGCATACTTGGTGTTTGCTAAAATGTCTGCCTTGACTCATTTGATCCACTCTTATTGTGAGAAATGATTTAATTTGTACAGACACTGCCACTGATGACATGTCCTCAAACTTATACGCTCAATTTCAATCAATTATGCTTTGCTGATATAAGTAATTGCTACACTAATTACCTTGACAAATGATGGGGTAGAAGATCAGTGTCTCCCAAAGCAGCATGGATTCTACAAATACACAATGCTTTATACACCTATGTCACTTTAGACATGAGTTCATAATTGAATAAACACAAATATCATGTGCTTTGAGTGGAATATTTGTCAGTGAAGAGGCTTTGACAGGAAATAGATAAAGCATTGTTTGAATCATGTTTGAGTAAAAACCAGCAACAAGTATCAATACCTCCTTTTAAAAAAGCTAAGTGGATTAACAGTAGGTTAGGAAGATTCATGTAAAGAAAAAAACACAACAGAGCAAGCTATTATAGGAAAATATTTATTAACAGATAGGTGTAAACAAAGTTCCTGTAACAGCAGTCTGTGAAGGGATTATTCCTCTTATACTGCAGCAGTTTGCCAGTACTACTGCCACACTGCACAATATATCTCTTTATCAAAATTTACAGCATGTCACTGTCATAGTGTTTATGGTTGTGTATGTTACAAATAACATTTAAATTTAAATATAGGTATGTTTACTGTTGTGGAACAGCTGCTATTACTGCCATTCTCGTGCCCATATTTTTTTTCTCTCTCTTGAAGGTAATATGACAAAAAAAAAAAACGTTTGTCAAGTTCCTGAGAAACGTCAAAAAACCCCTCTGTACTGAAGACATTCCTGTGTTGGAAAACTTAAAGGAAGAGCTTTATCTCTACCTGTTATAGAATGCTGACATGAATGGCGACTCCTTATAAATTCTAAATAAATGTCTTCTCATAGACAATATCACAATATATACACTTTCACACGATTTCTTTAATCATTTATGTGCAGTGTCCAACATATAGATGTAGTAGAGCAAGCATGTTGATATAACCTGTGATTTTCCTGGCTAAGTTTTATCAGAGCTGCTGGTATCGAAATGTAATCCATAGCATCTGACCAATCAGAATGAAGACGTCAATGGCACTGAGGTATAAATATAAATAACACATCTATAATACAGCACAGCAGCTCAAATCAGATATTGATTTTGCATATTGATTAAAACAGTAGGCATGGTGAATTATCTGATGTGTATGTAGATGACTTTTGAATTACAAAGCTTTTATTTGCAAAGACTGATGGACTCATCTGAGATCACATTATGTTAAGCATACTAAACACTGACACAAATTTTTAAAATTGCATGTTTTTTACTTTCACAATCTCTGGTTTACCCACACTGTGTTTGCTCTTTCCTGCTGTTTCACCACTGACCAAACATTTGTCTCGTATTTCAGGGCAGCCTGGACTCTCTGGGATGAACAGAGCTTTGAAAAGACCAGCAGGCTAAGAGGAGCATCCCTTTCAGTAGAAAAGGGGTCATGACCACAATATCACTCACTGCTGAGAGCAAATTGCACCTAATAATGCCTTTAGAAAGGCACCATTAAACTCATGTCTCCTCATGAAGAGAAACCTTCTAAAGTGGAGAATGAAAAGTGCCATGCCAAGATTCATTTAAATCCTGTTGCCATAAGTCATTATAACTGCACCAGAACGATCATGGTAGAAAAACTCTGAGAAGGTCCTGTTAGCTTGGGTGTTTTTAAATTTAGTTGTTAATAAGAGCCCAAAAAATGCCACTCAGTCCATTGTCTAAAGCCAAGAATTAAAATCCATGTCTCACATATACTTGGCTTACAGCTTCTCAGTGATGGTAAAAATCAGTATCTGTGTTCATGGTGAAACAGAACAAAGAGAGGCAACTCTCCTGCCACTTTCTGTGAATGAAGATGTAAGCGTGGGATGACTGCAGAGAGATGTGAAGTGTGCTCAATATTCACTAAGGTCTTACATACCCAGCCAACTGGGGACAATGCCTGCATCAATAAGCAGAACATGCAGAACAAGCACCAGTGGCCACAGCCACTGACATAAGCACACTATATTACAAAGCTGATGTAATAGTGTCAGATAATAATGCAAATATCTGAAAAGCATTTATTAGAGTGATGAGTGAGACCCAACTATCTCTTTTCGTTCGTTTCTAAAGCCTCCTTTTCCCCCAAAATGTCTTTGATGTGAAATGTACACCACCTAATCCTATTAGTGAGTTTAATAATCTGTGCAATCCCTTTGTATTACAATACTATTATTCCTGTTGAAGTATATACAGTGTTATTATGTAAAGCTTCCCTCTGACTGTCATTTCTGAAACATTTAATGCTGTTTGTGAACATGTAATCAATCAGTAAAATAGGTCCTGCAGCAAATTATGTAATATGCTCTTTAAGACACTTCTGGTCTGGCAGCAGCAGTGGGCAGGGGTAGGCTTAGCCCACCCAAATTTGAGTCTTTCTGAACCAATCAAAGTATTATATATTTTTTTTTATTTTAGCCAAAGCGAAAAATAACAGAAAATACCAGCATGGTTTCTAACTTCTGATTGGGTGGGCAGCCTACAGCCAATGGACAATGATCTGTCCGCACCAGCTCCTGTGGCACCCCATGACTGTGTCAGTCTGACTCACTTACAGGTTAGTTTTTTTTTTTCATTTATTTACTTTTCTCATTTTGTGATTGCTGTGCGGCAGCTACCGCATACTCATAATTTATCTGACATTAAATTTTATAACCTTTTCTGTCGTTACAGCTTGATGTATTGTGCAATGTATCGTTTGTAAACCCTTAAAACAATACCAGTGCCGCCTGTGTGCCTCTGCAAGCACATCAAAAGATATAATACAGCTATTTCCAGTTTTAGCGATTTGAATAATGACCAATCTCTGCTAATATTAGGATGAGAGGTAACATTCATCCAGCCCCAGGCATGTAGCATGTGCAGAAGCAACAAGGGAAACTATCGACTATATGCTGGTGGGTAAAACACATCTTAAAAAACCTCTATTAAGTGTACAGTAGTTAAGTTTGTTTGTGTGAACGAGGTAGGGCTCTGTAGAATTTTGTAATAATTGGTTATGGGGAGAACTGGATTAGGTGTTGGGGTCACTACCACTGATTATCTGTACCAGCCCAAGTTAATATAATTGGCTGGAACAAGCCCTGCATAGGATCTCCAACTATGAGAAGAACATATCAGTTTAATATAATTAATACATGTTAATTGTTCATTTCATCTTAGTTTTTGCCTCATAGTTTATAGTTTGTCAGTATAGTTAACTAATAATAGAAATGGCTATATGGCTATAGTGTGCAATGCACTACCATTGCACACAGACATTCTTTGCCATTCTATATAATCCAATGTTGAACAAAGATATTTCGCCAGTTTCAACATTATTCGGACTGACAGTACTGCCTGTACAGAGCTCAAGGGCAGGTCGTTCCAGTGACTGCTTTCTCAACGTCAGCATGTCAGAAATATGCTTCTTTTGAATTTAGTCAGGGAAATATTATACACCATATGAACATGTTTATTCTTCCAAGCACATGGAAAATTAACATCTTAGCCACGTGTACAATAAATTAGCACTTAGTCCTGCTACCAAGATTAATAATCAAAACTAATCTGTAGATGTGTGTGTGTATGTGTGTGAGAGAGAGTGAAGCATGACTAGCAGATGCTATAGCAAGACAGAGCACAAGCTCAGTGCTGCCAGTTATTGTTCATCTTTTTTTTTTTTTGGCCACAGGGTTCCACTACCCTGTGCTCTTACAGCATTGGCATGCATCATGTGCCCTGTCAATGCCTTTCATCTTTGGCCTATGTGTATCCCCCTTCAGTCTGAACTGCTCCCCTAGAGCCATGAAGATAAAAGTGGAAAGACAAAGTGGGTGCACATTTCTTTCACTGCACTCTCTTTGTTCATCGTGTTGATGCGCAGTTAATCACAGCTGATTTTCAGTTCTTGTTTGTTGATGTGTACACTGTCTTGCCACTTCTCCCAGTGCTAATTTCTCCAATTGGGCTGCTAAACATTTGTGATACTGGACTATGGGCATGCGTGGCTTTGTCATAAAGCTTCCACATGAGGAACAGGTCGATTAGCCCTTTCTATTACATGGTACAAAGCTAATTAGCATATAGATTCTGGCATGAACAATCAGATAGCCCACTGACTGCCAGACTGCTGCTGTCAGAACAAAATTTCCCTCAGCTGTCAATAAAAAAACAGTTGTAAGCAATTTTGTCTGTATTCGCCCAGCACAAAACAGCATGCAACAGAAGGCAACTCTTCACGTCTCCCCCCCTCTCCCCCAAGGCTTCATCCATCAGTATCCACTCGCTTCACTCCTCCTGCAGGCACTCTGTCTATCTCATAGCCTCCGTAACTCACATGCCCTCCGGCTCTCTCCGTGGGACAGACATTCAGAGATCTCATAACAAGAGCTCCATATAACAGCAATCTTGTCTTTAGTGACATAAATACAATAAATGCAATAAACTCACTGAAGCATTTTAGCTGTGAGGCCTAAGGACTTTCATCATTATTAGCTTTTGTCTTTCTTTAAGAAAATATAAAATAAAAAATATTTTATACTTGCTCCTTTTACTGGTTTCTCTTTATCATTATCATTATAAACTTGTATAACACTAATACTGTAAATAATAATAATAATAATAATAATAATAATAATA
>JAOTRN010000048.1:12004278-12019999 GCA_028566695.1 Bagroides melapterus
TATGGATTTGTGCCTGACAGCTGTCTAGACATGAGATCATTCCTCCATCACAAAGCCAAATGAATCCCTTAAGGCTGACTAGTGAATGCACTACAGACATGCACAGAGACACATGCAATAAAAGAAAAAAAAAGAAGCATCTCACACATCTTATATTATTCACATACACATACAGACTAGCTCTTCTTTTCCTTCTCTCTTCCTGTCTATTCTTCTCTCCTTTTAATGGATGTGCTTGAAGTGTTTGCAGGACCGTCAGAGCTCTGCAAGATGATTGTAGGACTGCTGGATAAATAAACAAACCCTGGTCTACAAATTAGACACAGAACTTCTAATATATAAATAAGCTCAGTTCCCCAGTCTGTGCCCTCAACCAGCCTACAGCTCCAGCATTTAAAAAACAAGTCATCAGTTCATCACCAGGCCATGGAGCAACCTCACCATCACTGACTGTGGTACTGCAGTGTTTACCTTTGTCGACCATGCACATTTCTGTGTTTTTCTACACTTGGTGTTCCTATCTCTCTTTCTCTCCTCCTATATATATATCAACAAGATGAGTGGCCTTTGAATGACCATCTCTGGCTTTAATAGCCCCCATAAATCTCAGCAGGTTTACCCTGGCTTAATGGAGGAAAAGGCCAATTCATCACCTCCACACTACTAGAGGCCACAAATATATCAGGATGTAAATTCTAAGCCTATTATTAACTTAATTTTTACCTTGTACCATGTGACTGTGTGTGCCATTGTGTTTGTTTACATTTCTTATAAAATGTTTGACTGTAATTGGGTGACGAAAAATGCAGATTAGTGTGACAGCCAAATAATCCAGTGCTAATCTAGTTTCATAGCTTCTTCTCTTCAGCAGCTGTTAGCTGCTGCTGGTGTTATACACCGGATGCTCATGCCTCTGTAGAAAAAAACCACTTCCATGGATTTGCTTGATTCTATTTAAAAACAAAAAAACTGTCAGTCAAATTTCCTAGAAAATTGTTTTACCAAAGTCAAATACCTCTGAAGATCACTTAAATAAATACTGTTTGCATGGTCCTGTGGTATTCAGTAAGAGTGAGATGTTATTTGGATGGTGGATATAAATGTCTCATAGACAGTAAACTAGCCCAAGATTGTATTGTTACTAGATCATTTTCTCTCAATTTATACCACTTATTTATTTTTACTAAGAAAGCCTTTTCCTGGTCAAATTAATGTTTACAATAGGGCATCATGTGTTATAGTATTTGGGAAACTATCAGGAAGCCTGAAAAAACTTTATTTCAATCTTAACTAATGGCAACAGAAAAAATGTTTCAAGCCAAAAGGATCAATAGTTCTCCAGTCATGCTGAGTAATATCGATCCCTTTAAGGGAAGAGTTCCTGGAGCTTGGCAGCAGGGTTCGATAAAGCAGCGACAGGTGGCTACAGTTTGCTCCTGTTTGGCCTGAGATCTGAGCATGCACTTTGCTGTTTGGATCAGCATGTGAACACAGAGCACATACATGTGACATTAAAGCTGCGACTCTGCATTTCTCACTCTACACCAGAGAAAATAGACCTCAGTGTTATTGCTGGTGTTCCCTCTAATTGGTCCAACACTTTACCTGTTTTTCAGGCAAATCTTTATTCTCTTATTACACTCAAAGGTTTGTGGACTCCTGTTCTTCACATCCATATGTGGGTTTTCCCCAAACTGTTGCAAACTTGGATGCACACAAATATTGTAGAATGGCTAGGTATGTATTATATTTACAATACAACCTTAACTGGATGAAACAGGCCCAAAACCATTTCAGCATAACAAAGCTCCTGTGGACAAAGCCAGCTCCATGACCACATGGTTTGCCAAGATGGGAAAGGATGAACCTGAATGACCTACACAAAGCCATCACCTCAACCCCAGTGAGCACCTTTGGGATGAACTGGAATGCTAACTGCACCCTAGGCCTCCACACACAACATCAATGTCTGCCCTCACTAACTTGAGGCTGAAAGGGCAAATCCTCACAGCCAAGAGTGCAGGTTATTATAACTCACTGGGGACTAAATCTGGAATGGTATGTACAAAAAGTAAATATGCACACAATGGTTAGGTGTCCATAAACTGTTGGTCATATAATGTTGGTCCTATATTAAAGCATATTATTCAGCAATTATAATGCATTATTAAGTAACTGCAGTGAAACTAATGGGTTCTCAAGTGTTTAAATGGTAGTATTGAATATTTTATTTTAGATATTTTCTTATATTTATATTAAAGGTTTTTTGTGACTAACTCTAAGGATAAAATCACAATACAAAATAATAGAATAAAAGAAAATCAGTTTCACATTATTGTTAATTGTTGTTATTGTTATGTTTGCAGCACCTGTCCCCACAAATGCATGTGAATAACATTGACAGACATGCAAGGTGGCTTCAGTAGGTTACTAAGTAACACATTCTGTATGAAAACACATCCATAATTATTGATTATTAGCCTTGTGTTCTACTTTGAAGCACATACTTTATTAATCGACTTCAGAGTACAAAAAGCTCTCCGACTTCTTTTTTTTTTACAACTGCAGTTTAAACACACAAACACACGGCCCATGTCCCAGCAGAAGGTGCTATATGCAGCCAAGCAGCATGCTGTTTTGGGTGTAGCAGCAAAGTAAGAGCCAGGTTTGTCTTAAATCCTCCCAGAACATCAGATTTACAAGGACACATGAGTCATGATGTGGAATGGTTAACTCAAATTACTGAGGGGTTGAAGAGAAAGATGTAAATAGAGACAATATTCAATGGTGGTGTAAGACAAGGTGCTAAAACTAAATCTAATATTATCAGATTTACATGACCTACGTATATGCACATTGTAGTGAGCCAATAATCAATCACGTGAGAAAATGGTTCTAAAATAGAATAGACTTCACACCATATGTGCTACAATTAATGGAGGCTGGAAATGTGAACAAAGGGAATTTTAAAAAAGCACTTTAATATTTTGTGAGAAAAGTCACAAAGTACTGCTGTGAAATCAAAATCAAATTCTGGCTGATTGTAGTGATATTACTGCCAGAAATACACATATGGTAGCGCACAGTTGTGGTCAGGCAACCCACTGTTAGATCAGTGAGAGCTGTGTAGTGTGTCTCTGCATATGGAATGGAACAGCAGGTACTCTTCTGAACTAGAAGAAATATTCCTCATTATCATGATGCAATAGGTGAGACATCTTTTGGACATGAGATTATTGGAACATATTACATATTGGAATTGGAATTCAGAGATTAGTTCACAAATTCTCATAAAATCTAATCAACTATAAACACACAACAGGCTGTGTTCCCTTCAAATGAATTATATAAATAACCTTATAAAAGCAACTAGGCAAAATTCCTAGGACAGACCTGATAGATTCCTCCATAAAACAGTGCAAGCCTACATGTTTTTCATCCAATAAGCACAGAGAGCTAATGAAGCTGGGCTTTGGCAACATGTTAACAGACTTGTGAAACAGCAGAGGCGTATTGCAGTGATGGGCTCTGGACACAGAGAAATGTTCAGAGATAAACAGCCACCAGATTGGAGTCCAGCCAGGGTCTGTTCCTCTACTCCCCTCTATTCATCATAATGTCCATGAACAGAGCAACCCCTCTTAATGAGTATCCTCTCTAGCTGGGCTGACTAGAGCTTTGTTGGGAGGCAAGAGGTGGTGTTAGTGCTGTAGTCATAATCAATCACCCTCAGTCAGTCAGGGATATGCATCTCACTGCTCTCACACTAATCAACATCACACATCAGCGTTGCTCCCACTGACATTATCAAGTTTTCAAGACCCTTACATCAATTATTCTTAATTATACACATACACAGCGTTGCCTATTTAATATATATGCCTAGATTTTGGCATAAACCTATTAACTATTTTAGAACATATACCTACCATATAGGTTCATTATGTGAATTATAAACCTACCAAATTTGTCCAGTGGACAAATGCTTATAAAAATGGACCACCATAAACCAGATATAATTGTCAGTACAGCAGTGACCCTAACATGACAGTGACATAGTATTGCGTTATAAGAGAGACTCTGTGATTCCTAAAGGGTTGATAATTGTATGAAGGGTAGATAACTCTATGGTAATCAACTGAACAACAAACAATAAGGTACATTACATAGCAAAAATGAATGTAGGCATCAGACCTTCACTCCAATATGTTGTTCTTTCTCTAACTGTTGCCACAAAGTTGGCAGCACACAACTCTACAGAATATTTCTTTGTATGCTGTTGAATTACACTTTCTACTCCAAGGGGCCCCAAACATGTTCCAGCATAACAATGCCCCTGTGCATAGGGTTAATAAAGACATGATGTGCCAAGGCCTTCCCAGAAGAGTACAGCATATTGTCACAGCAAACAGAGACTAAATCTGGAAAGAAATGTTCAACAAGCAAATATGTGATCATCAGTGATGTGATGTCCACAGATTTTAATCATAGAGTATACCTTAGATTCCTATTAATCAAGAGGGTTTTTAAATATAAGGCTTGTAATACAATTCTACTATGTTCATCTACATCTATTAGTGCACCTAATGTCAAAGTTTGCATGTGTGTTTGTATTTGAATACAAAGTGATTCTTGCTTAAGAGAACAGAATTTTAGTGTTTTTGTTTTTAATTATCAAACTTGTTTTGGTTGAATGAATCTACTACAATGCCTTCAGAAACACTAGAAAAAACCCTACAAGTGTGAACATAGTCTGCAAATTTTTGTCTCAGTTAGAGATGTACATGGGATAGCATTTCTTCTTCGGATCTGTTTGTTATGTTTTAACCATTTCAATTTGTTTAAGAATTTAATTGGTTCTATTTCAAAAGAATATATGCAAACTAGCTAAATTTGTATCACAGTAGTACCAGGTAGTTACTACAAAATGTATCAAACAGACAACATTAACTTAAATATTAATGCGAATTCCTGAATTGTATAATTCTTATATTGTGCAATAAAATTAGGCATGTATTGTTGGATAATCACTATCCATGACATTATGCTAGACTTAATTCCACTTAAAGATCCACAAAGTCATCTCATAAGTAGACACACTATCCATATCCATTTGCATATCTCAATCCACACTGCAAAACCTAGTGTGAAAGGGATTAAAATGTCTGGGAACTATGGGAACTGTTGCTATGCAAACATTCAGCCCATAAAAAAAAGCAAATAACCTTGAATACTCTTTTCCTTTTCTTCTCTTCTCTGCTCTAACATTATTGGAGACTGCCACGTCTTCCATTGGTCATTACCTGAGTAATTTTGCACGGCTGGTAGCCTGCTGAGTGCAGTGGCACTCATCACAACTTCCAAAAAGGCAAACATCCAAATACAAGTTAAGCACTCAGAAATTTACCACATTACCCAAGCAGTCAATCATTTCCATCCACCATTAACCACGATACAGAAAACAGATGGAGCTTTTCAGGGTGGCTGTAGAAGTCCTTGAGGTACAATCACAAAAATACAGAAGCCTACTAAATACATTGCATTACAAACTGTGAGATTTTATAGGTTATAATTCACATTTAATCATACAGTCTGTTCATTGTACAACATATCTGGATCTGGTGCAGGAAGTGTGATCTGAGCGGTACGTGTGGCTACTTTTCATTTCAACATTTCACTCAAGAGGCACAATTGATTTTGTGTTACCCGTGTTACACTGTGAGTAAATAGAGCATAGCCTGCATCAAAAGCTTAGATGTGCATTTATGTCTTCTAGCACAGCAAACGTGTATTGGTTGACTGATTTTATCTTCTTGTGCACTGAAATTCCTCTTTAAACCACTGTTATTCATACAGCAGAATTGGACCTCATCAAATAATTCAGACATCTCAGCTTTTTGGCCTTTAAATGTTGACAGCACAGATTATGATCAGTAATAAGAATTCAGAGTAGAGGTCTACAAGCTAAGCTTTTGAATCCAAAGAGATACATTTCAAATCATTTATGACTATTAAAAAAAATCTCAAGAAGCCAATTTAGAAATGCCACAAACAAATGATATAACCAGAGGTCCAGCAGTTATGACTCTTGATCTAATGTTTGTGGTTTACTTCTCTGTTAGCTGTTCCTTCCTGTGAAGCCTTAAAATCCTAGTTAAAAATGTGTCGTATTTATCCATTATAACCGTGCTATATTCTCTGTTTTCCTAAAGCCCTACTACTACTGCTTTCTTATACCATTAAACTGAACTGAAGGTGATATTGGAAAGAAAACTGTAGGAAAGCTCGGCTTGTATTAATACAGCCCAAAACTGCCCCAAGAACTCAATGACTCATTTAACCATAAATTATATGGCTAACCTACCGTTAATAGGAGCTTTGTAACTTGGTGTTATAACTTGTGTACGAATAGACTTATAAACATCAAAACACTAAAATACATATATAAGTAGTCTATGAATAAAGCTACAAATACATTTATTGTATTTAACACTTTATATTAACACTCTTCTCAGGTATTTATATAGAAACAGAACATTTTCATGGGGATATACATGTAGTCTCCTTCTAATAAAGAGGATTATAGAGTTTAACATGTGTGGCACTAAGTGTTACTAAAGTAAAATCCTCCTTCCTCCTTCAAAAGAGTCATTAAAAGTAAAACCATTATTCCCGTCGGATATCACAGTGCTATTATGGATGCATTACCGTCAGAAATGAATGGCAATAGTTTTTGCCCTGATATTATGCAGCACACTGTTACTATGTGAAAATGTGAATGTAAATGTCTGGTGTGTGTGTGTGTGTGTGTGTGTGTGTTGTGTGTGCATTGTGTGCCACAGAGAAGGCACAGAAAGACTGTATGTTACTTTTAGCTCTCATACTGCAGATTTCCCACACTGCCTCAGAGCTATGGCAATGGGGGAGGGATAATGTTACACTTATTTTTGAGCCCCTGGGGAGCTGGTTGCTAAAACATTAATGGAAAAACACCACAGCAACACAAGACATATCCATCTGAACACCGGATGCCTTCTATGCTTACAGGCAAATAAACCTAACTATCATAAATCTAGAGGTCTTCTAGACTTAATTCAGTGAAATCAATGCCGAAATCTTACATAAAACTATTTTGGGACTATGCACCACCAAATGTGGCATGACCCAACATAGACATACAATCAAATGTGTTTTCATTTATTAACCTTAAAGTTTTTATTTTGTATTCCATATCCTAAAGCAATTCTGCTGCTGAAGTAAAATGAAGCGATAAAATTTGCCAATAAAGTAAATTTTGTGGCATGCCTCAGAACTGAGTAATTTTCCCAAATAGAAGTTAAATTAAAGGGCCAGTTAAGTTTGTGGTTAGCTTTACTGCTGGGCCTTTTTCCCATCAGAAAGAGAAGTCTATTACGTGGAAGTACAAAACATTGTATTCTTCAGGTGCTGCTGCTCCTTTGTGCTCAGGGGAAAACAGAGTGTGTCTGCACAAATTGTTTAAGGTAGATTGAGCATGAACAGGCACCGTCACCAACTTCATTATTTAATCTATCAGCTTGTGTTGCCATGCTGGTGCTTCACTTTTAAGACATAACATGGGTGCCAGCACAAATGTGTCAAAGCTGTCAAAACGCTATCCCAATTAAGCCTAAAGGAATTTAAGGTAGTGTGCTGTTACTAAGCAACCTGTTAATTCCCAGCTGAGAATGTTGCAGATGTGGCAGGTACATGTGTAGATCTTGCTGAGCATACTGATCTATTCCTCTTAATGGTGTACTCTGACTGAACTCTTCTCACACTTCATATTTCATTAGTAAATTATCTTATTTCCATTTAATGAATTGCGACATGACATTGTTCTTATGCATACAAAAATGACTATAGATAGTACGGGAACAGATGAATAGTAGATTCATTTCCACTTGTCATGAAAAACAGCAGTTTCTTTTTATGTTGAAGCTCTTTTTTGAGGCATACTGTCATAATTTGTCATATTTGCTCTCTTGACTTTTTTAATCTCATGTCAATGTTGAAAGCACATCTGAAAGCGGAGATTTCTAGTAACTCCAGTGATCTGCCCAGGCTATATTTATGGTGTCAGGAGTTGAGTTAATGTCAGTGTATGAATAAGGTGTTGCAGTACTGGGATATAGTTTTAGAATGCAATTCACTACCAAATACCATTATCTCTCCACCTCTCCACCTGTCTCCACCCCCAGTACAACAAAGCACTTTGGTGCAATCCACAGCTGATTCATGGCTTTTTTTTTATTCTTAGTTATTACTCCAGTGCCTTTAGGTCATATGAATTCCCAGAGTAATCTAGGTGAAATGAAGTAGTCCAGAAATGAAATTCTGTCCGAGATATGTTTCTACCTCAAGCACAATCACTGCTGACATAATACACAAATGACAGAAAACAAAGCAGAATGTATGAAAGAATGTTTGTTTTTTGAAGTCAAGCCAAAACCTGACACAGACACAAAGATGATTATTGTCAAATTGGTCTAATATTACAGTCAACTGAAAGCCCTGATTGGCTATGCTAGAGAAATCTCTTCATCAACAGGAGATTATTTGAGCTGTGGCTCAATCAGGCTCCTCATCAACTCCAGCTGTAGAGGGGAGAGACCTGAGGGGTGTTAGGCACACAGAGAGTCAGTGGTCCAGTGCTTCCTATTTAGCCTGCTCTTTTCCAGCAAATCCCATCCTAAATTTTTATCAGTTATTTTGTCATTGGCAATGACAAGAGAAGAGATCAGGCTGCCCTTGAAAAGGTTGCACACAATGCAGAATGTCAGACCTTTACTACTGCTTTTACTTAGTTGTGTTTATTGATTAATTTCAAGGATAAATGGGCAAAACCCACTAGAAATAGGCATCAAAACATACAAACAACTCACTGATGCAGGAACATCTTCTCTCAATGCCAGCCAAATGGAATGGCAGACTACACCTTGCCTTTTCTTCTCTTTGTTACCGCTGAGGAGGAAAAGAACAAAAATAATGTCTTCTTTCCAGAAGAAAAAAAAACTATTTTCTGTAAGAGCCTATTTCTCACTGTAGCTCTGCCACAAGCCTTTGGACATGGTGGTTTGTGGGAGCTTCTGGCTGAAAGAAGACCTGTGACCTTCTACCAAGCTCAGTTATAGCTCTCCTCAAAGTGACCCCTAATCACAACACACAGTGCTTGTCAAGGGAACAGCAGGGGCTCTGCTACAGTAATCCCTCTCCCCATATACTTCATTGCTCCATTGCACCTGCACACTGCCTCTGATTTGTGTTTACATGCAGCATGAAAAACCATGTCTTAACCTTCACTGCACAAGGACAGAATTTAAAGAAGATACACAGATAATCAAGAAAACATTTTTAACAGGAAAAGAGCTGAATGATAACAATGCAGTTCCAATTATTTAGCAGTTATTTTATTGTTGTATTCTGAAATCTTCAACTTCCCAATAATCCAAATCACACTTCTGGTTTTGGTTTGATTATATGAGCATCATTCATACAGTATTGCAGGCACCATCAAACAAAGTTAAGCCCAATGTCTTGCTATGTAGTTTAGCCAACATGGGATTTAAATCGTATTATTTAGCTTAATCTGTCCATGGGAAATGACCAGAAATGGATTCTTTTCTATGATACTAATGCAAAACAAAAATCTGCATTAAAACATTAAATAAATAAAATAGCACTGCACATCTACATGTGATAACAACAAAATCATGTATTCATAAAACATTTGATAATTAAAGTCAAGCCATAGCTTGAACTGGACGGAAATATGATTATTGTCAAATTTGTCTGATATTTGAGCCAAAGCGAACCAGGGCATTTCCCTGATTACTGACAATGCAGGAGTAATATTTTCAACAAGAGATTATTTGAGCTGTGGCACAATCAGGCTCCTCATCAACTGCAGCTGCAGAGAGGAGAAACCTGAGGGGTATGAAGCAGACTGAGTGGTCAAGAGGTTAGCCTGCTCTTCCCCAGTAAATCCCATCCTCCTTCATGATTAGTTTATTTTGTTATTAGAGCGGACAGGAGAAGAGATCAGGGATGTCTTTGAAATCTGCATTAGAATGTAATATAAAATCCTGTCTTATTCGGACAGAACTATAAGTGTATACACAACTAGGTTTGTAAATAAAGGTTTAAATGGTTACAGATCCTGTTAGGTTTCTTACACTGGAGAGAAAATTGTGTAAAAATAAACAGACACCACAAACATCACTTACACCATTATGGTGCTCTGTTGTACTTGTGAAAAAGCAACATGATTCTGTGTGTGTGATGTCAAAATTCCTCCCAAGACATGGTCTGGTAATAGTAAGACAGAGTATCTGCTCATTAACTGCAACACCCCTATTTATTGTTAAAACTCCCAGAAAGTCTGTGAACACCCCATAGCACAAATAAAAACATAATTGATGTAATTGTGACAAAGTTACCAACCATGCCTATAATTGAATTCAGTACTTAAAATGAATAATTCCTATTAAAAAATGAGCTTAAGGGAAATATGCCTAATGCCTTTCTAAATATAAATTATTTCAAGAATACAGTATAGTTTCATCCTATTTTACCATACAGTAAATACTTATTCCATATTGCTTTGTGCTTGTACATGTGTGAGTAACACTGCAGTTTAATTGGTGCAGTCTTCTGTGACCCACACTGTCTCCTCCTACCCCCATCCCCCTCATGGTTTAGCTTTATCTTCCTTCGTCTTCTACTAAACCAGCCGCCGTTATTCCAGCAACTGAGAAGCAGCAAAGTGCATTTCCTAACTGCTTTTTCACTGATATTCTCAGAAATTAAATTAACCTGATTTGATGCCAACGATTGATGTTAGGCTCCACTCTTTCCAGAAAAATGGAGCTCATGGTTGCACAGTGGGCATCACAAAAAATATCCAGCACATCAAAGGGTGCTTTCATATCCTCAGTACTGAAATGCAATAAGACATAGTGACCCCTTAGGACAAACAGCAGCTGTGACCAAAGCCATTTTAATCTAGCAAGCTGGATGAATCTGGCACCATCTTTAATGATCTTTGTTGCTGAAAGGAAAAGCAGACACACAAGCCTGACTAACTCATGCAGCAACACTGCAATGATGCCAGGTTCCACTAATCAAAGGAGACAACTGGTGTGATGGCCAACAAAAATGCAAAAACATGCCATGGAAAATACCATCACCTTCCTGGTTTCCTGCATTTCTGAGTGAAAGCTGAGATCAATATAACCTCAGTTTTCATCTGCATGCAGACAGGCAGAGAAAGTGTACGGTTCCACTGTATTTTAGCATTCACAGAAGACCTATTGAGAAAATTAAATTCATGTAATGCAACACAATGCAGCCACAGCAGTGTAAATTTTCTCCAGCTAATGTTTACACAAGTGCTTTGGTTAGTTGATTGTGCAGGGCCGGTGGAAAATGTTAATGAAAATGCAGGCTGTTTAAAAAAGGCAAGCATCTGCAGAGATGTAAGTATACATAATTGGAACCCCTTTGGATCAATGGAAAATTCAGCTGGATTTTTAGCTAGTTCTTTAACACTAGTGCCCCATTTAAGGTCTATTCCTGCCTCATTTCCAGCTTTCCCAAGAGAGGCTCTGGATCATGATGACCCTGACCAGTACATAAAAAATGAAGAGAAATGAATGAATATTATCTGTAAACACAATGATTAAACATGTTTATACCATTCATCCATACGCTGTTCTTGTTCATGGTGAACAGACAAAAAGTTTATATATGATTTCTTTAAAACTATATAGGTCAGTTAGGTTAGGTCTGTATGTCTTAGGAATTACACATCTGTTAGAACCGCAAAACAAGCCCAGTTAAGAGCTGTAGCTCTTAGAGAGTGAGAGAGAGAGAGAGAGAGAGAGAGAGAGAGAGAGAGAGAGAGAGAGAGAGAGAGAGAGTAGTTTGTGAACGGAACTCTCTCCATGGTGCTGAATGCGTTTCCCAGGTGATGATGTCATTAAGGGCTTCTGCTATGGAGATAAAACTCAATAGAGTCACGCAACTGCGTCCCAGACTCTGTTATCTTCGCTACTGTTACTGTTCAACTCATCACATCACAAAACCCTTTAAACAGTTTAATACACCATACTTTATAATACAACAGGACAACCTATTTCACACTAGACAGTGATACTTTGGGGTAAATTTGATAAAAACACAGCTCTAAGATTTCTCTCAGTTCAGCTACAGCCTCACTATAAACTTATTTGAAGAAAGATTTACTGAACATGCTCATGATGTCGGTTTGTTATATGTTAGACTATTAACTCTTATGCTTAGTTGCTATCTCGCATTTAACCGTATGAGCAGAAGACTTGCTTTATCTTGGTCTTTTCGACACTACATAATCCACAACAGACGCGTCACCTTTGGTCCTTCAGTAATTAACACCGCAGCCAACATTCAACACGTTAGAAATAATCCCGATTCTACCTCAACAAGTAAAAGCAGACTGTCGGAGACTGGGAATGACACACCACTCGGATCGCCTGGTTAATGAAGAGCCGTGGTGCGTTCCTGAGCTTTACACACCGTGTGAAGGAATAGCACGGGTGAAGTGTGGCAGCTAAAGCGTCGGGTTGCGAGAAGCAAACACACAACCATCACACATGGGAAAACAGATCGATCAAATTATAGACGCTTACCGTGAGAAAAACGAGCGTGGCTGAACGTCGATGTGATCTCCGGCCGTAATCCTTTAACATGAACCTAGCTGGATGATTGTGGTGGTAGTGTGTGTGTGTGTGTGTGTGTGTACTCCTTCAGCCGTGCTGCATCTCAGCGCCACATTCCGCTCCAGTCTCCACTCGGCTACAGTGAAGCGCGCGACACCGAGCGCCGTGCACGACCCTCTCCACGGAGAAACACGAGACAAGGACGTTTCAAGTTTCATACATAATCAGAAGTGCCTCTCCCTATACACGTCCAGATAAGCTCTGAACAACCTAGGGATCTTTTCTGTCAGACTAGCATATGCACACAATTCACTGGCTTATTAACATATGATGTTTTTTAACAGGAAGGCAGCAACATCAGATCCCTTTGTGTAAATAAAGCACTCCTCTTTATATATTGTTTAATACCTTAAACGCTTTTCTAGATGTAACTACTGGACAAAATATATCTCTTGTTTTTCAGTTCATCTATTTCAGCAAAAATAATGGACATAAAAACCACTGTAAAATAATATTTCAACATTTGTCAACATCATATGTTTTCGTTGTACTAATAATAGCTTAATATATTTAGGGTATTAAAAGTTTCCGAACATCAAACAATATATGATATAAAGCGCGATGCTAAATAGCCTGAGTACCTGAAGGAATTTAATAAGAGCCAAATGACTGGGGACACAGAATGAACACATGTCCACTGGGCACAATATAGCTGTTTAAATCTTAAATAGCGAGAAAGATTTATGGTGTTCCTACTCCATCTGCTGGTCACATTAACAACATAACAGCACAGAAAATGTTTTTTGTTTTTTTTTTAAATTCAACAACGCTTTCAACAATATAAGCTTATAGAAGGATTTGGTCATATATTGATTATGGCATCACTTCAGCAATATTCAGTGTAAGTAAATTTGTATGTAGTTACTAACTTGCATACTGAAATATAAGGTGGGTGTTTTGTTTCAAACAGAAAGTTAAACAAATAAAGGCCGTAAGTGCAGATGATATAGTATTTTAGCTGAACAAGTGACACATCTTATCTAATAATGTTAAAATAGCTATAAGGTTTAATCGTTTATTTTTTTTTTACTAGGGCTGATGATGACTCAATTCTATTCATGATATTGGTTTCACCAGGCACAATTCAATTCGATTTACAGAATACTTCGAACTAAATTAGAATGCAGAATTTTTTATTTCAGAATCATAAACAATCCAAAACTCTACATTTCTGTCTGTATAAAGTAAAAAAAATCAATATCGTTTAATATCGTAAACAAAATGTACTATCGGATCACCACATTAAAATAAATAAATAAATAAATAAATAAATACATACATTCATTCATTCATTGTGGTTGAATGAACAAAGTCAAAGGGAAAATGTTACACTGCAATCATGTTAATCCGCAATAATGCTTCAAAGTCCGCTAACATCGAAATCCATTGCCTCGATTTCGGGCTCTGTAAATCCCAGTGGTACTGGGCTGGTGTCATTTAAAAGCCAATGAACAGCTCTAACTATTATAATGTGGTTGTGTAAACGTATAACTTTATATGTGTGTAGATCATTGCAATCTGGAGCTACTGGGCCCAGCGCACTCTTGATAGATTTTATGAGCTGCGCAGTTTAGGACCTCTGGTGTTCATGCAGTGCAACTGCATTAGATGCATAAATAATAAACGCTGATTTACACTATGTGGATCACACATTCCCTCTAAGTACTTTTGCATCGTGATGAAATGCGTGTTATCTCGAATCGATGTATCGTTGCACCCTCTCCTCTTTTATTATATAGGTATTTTTCCTTTTCAGGTTACAAATATAACCTCATTCAAATGTAAGTGTCATTATATCAATTAAATTGTGTAGATAGTGTAAAGGATTTTAAATAACATGGAGAAACAAACAAAAAGGTATAAGGTTATAAGATTCAAAATGAACAACGTTTACACTACCAAATGGCTGACAAAAAAAGCAGAAATATAATTTTATTAGACATCACTGAGCATACTTGTAAATGGTACATCATTTAAATAAAATGCTTCCTGAGTTATAGCACACAATGATGGGGATTAATAATGCACAGTGTCAGCGTTTGATAGCACTCAGTAACTGGGTTTGATATTACACAACAAAATGGGTTAGATAGTGGCCTATATAATGTCTGCATTTACACAGTCAAGTGTGCTGACCTAATTCACTCCATCATTCGGATCCTTTTCTTTAGTGCACTGCACACATAATTCACTGGCTTATCATCATTTGTTGGTTATTTTTAACAAGACAACATTAATGACAAATTCCTTCGTGTGGGTAAAACAATGTTCCTGTTTATAATGGCTCACTGTTTGGAAATTGTTTATTAGCCTAAATCCTGAAAGTCACAAACTATTTTTTTTTTTATCTAAATGTTCTAAATGTTTTGTATTTGAGGTGATTTTGAGGTAAAATGTGTGGAATAAAAGTCACACAGCTTAAAAAAAAAAAAAAAAAAAAAAAAGCCGCTGTAAAGTAATATATCATAAATATCAATATCAATATTTGTTTTTGTCATACTGTATAACACTGTATTGATAAAATATTGTAAACATAAAGAAAGAAATAAATTAAAACAACTGATTATTTACAAACATCCAGATATATGATATAGAGTGCAACGCTGAGTAGCCTGAGTACCTGAAGGCACTTAATAAAAAAAAAAAAATGACAGGGGACACAGAATGAACACGTCTAATGTATGGTTTAATTCTTAAATAGCTATAAAGTTTAAAGTTAATTCTACTGTTATTCTGTCTGTTGGCTGCTATAAAAACAACATAGTAGATGATTATTCACTCTTTTTTCAACAATGACTTTACTATTTACAAAAAAGTTTGTTACTTGTGGTTGTGATTGCGAAATGATTATCAAACTGCTTAAGTAATATTCAGTGTATCCATATAAATATACATACTGTAAACATATACAAATAACAGACTTTTTACTTACTTTCATATTAATG
>JAOTRN010000048.1:12020099-12031375 GCA_028566695.1 Bagroides melapterus
ATTCAGTGTATCCATATAAATATACATACTGTAAACATATACAAATAACAGACTTTTTACTTACTTTCATATTAATGCACAAAGTGAAGTCAGATGTTTTGTTTCAGAGAGTTTATAAAACAAGGGAAGCCAGTGTGCAGATTATATAATACACAATGATTAGGTTAATACACAATCACTGGGTTTGACAAAGCAGTGTTTCAACCACAGTGGGGTTGAAAAAGCAGTGAATGAATCTGACAGAACCCAGCAACTGAGCATTATACAGGGTGACGAAGGGCTCCATATACATTAAGAGTGTTATATAGTTCATAGTAATTACACACACGGAATGAATGTGTTTAATATTTATGGTGTAGTCTTATTGAAATGTGCCTATTTCTGTTGTTGAAATAAATTCATTTCAGTATTTAACATGCACAACATGGTTGTTTGGTTGCTATAGTGAACTAATTTAATAATTAATTCCCTTGATGAATTCAGTATCAGCACATATAATAAAAAAATTAATGATTGTGTATTTGTAGTTGTAATGTAATCTATTGTAGCTATTAGTATTATAACTACAGTCATGGCTAGTACACATTTATGTGTGGTTTTGAATCTTACTTTAAATGCATGACTCTAACACCAAAATACCTACACAGAAAAATGGCCAGTGTTGGTTAAACAAAGTCAATCAAAAAAAATAAATAAAAATAAACAAACAAATGAATAAATAAATAACCCAAACAAAAAAATAAATAATAATAAGGCTTTATTCTCACTGGATATTTTGCTGTGTTAAAATGGCACTATATTTACTCCATAATGGGATCGGACTTGTGGGTTAATGTAGGACTTTCCTGAGAGGAAGACTGTCTCAAAAGTTTTACCGTGGGGTTTCCTTATACCTTTGGAAAATAAGCAGTTCCTGGTGCAGAACAGTATTATGTGCGTATCTCCTGCACTTACAAAACACCTGTGGTTTTGTGTGTGGTTAACTCGGCTTTAAACTACATCATAAAATACTAACGGGGTAACTTATAATTGTAAATGTCATCAGCTAAAATGTGTTTGGTGAAATGAGAAAATACGTCTAGTATTGTGCAAGGTTAGAAAGGTGAATGTTGCATGAGGAAATGTCAGAATGATTAACACCAGCTGGATAGAGAGTAACACGGCTAATATCCTGTTGTTTTTATTGCGTTGTTAGACTTTTATTCTATTTATTTAAAAAAAGTAATAAAAAAATGTACAGCCCTGACTATATTTCTTTATGGCCCGAGTGAAGTTTTAAGTTCATAAGATAATAATCATAAACATGTCCTGTCCGGTCAGGAATTTCCAAAAAGGGCGGTGTGCTCTGTCAGCTAACAGGAAGTGTTAGCGTTAGCACTTCCACTCAGAGCTAAGTACATAAAGTTCCATATTCACAGCGGTGACAAAGATGTGAAAAACAACAGCGGGCACAAACATATGCTGCTGCACGTCACAAGACAGGATTATTATCGGAATCTTAGCTGAATGTTGGCAAAGTCAACATTTTCAGTAAATACTCAATACTGTGATGGCTGAAATCATACTTGCGGATTTAGTTCATCCCAATTGTCCTCGGTATACACAGTGTCTTGAGGAGCGCGTGAACAAGTTACTCAGCTCTCTCGGAAATGGCACGAGTGAGCCGGTTTACCTCATTCTCCAACAGCACGCGGGCTGCTCTGAGGAATACACTGAGAAATTTATTTTGCAGAAGTGCGCTGGTTTGAACGGACGTGTCCATGTGCTAACCAACAGCAGCTCCGTAGCCTTGCTATACGCGTTCAAGCAATCCGCGGACGAGCTGAACGTTAGACACGTGCACGTAATGACATGTAATGCACGACGCGCGGAGCTGGAGGAGTGTAAGAAACAGCTTTTCACCGAGATCTACGATTTTACCTACAGCAGCGTATTGGATTGCAACTCCTGTCCTTTTACACAACTCAACACCTGTCTCCAGCTCACCCAGCTTAAAGAGCAAGTGAGCGGTTTCCTACAGCGCCTCCCAGCGCTCCGGGGAGAAATTGACGTCCTGAAGTCTTCCCTCATCTCAGGTGCGTTTCACTGAAGGAACACTGTAGATTATGTGTTCAGTCTTTAAAAAAACTGCACAGACGATTATCACTGCTTCAATAAGTGCCTTTAAAAGTCTTTAGAGTGGCTTTTCTGTTCTTTTTTCAGTACAGGTTTTTATCACTGTGGCAGTTGAACAGATGTGGTAGATAGATAGCTACCTCTGAAGCTGTAGGTTATCATTTCAGCCAACTTGTTGGGCCATCTGAAGACTGGTTGGTTTCTAGCTATCTTCCATATATATCAACACTGGACTTAAAAAAAAGAACAGAAAACAAATGTACTTAAAGAGACCTGAATAGCTTGAGGTGATTTTAAGGAGGCTTTTATGGCAGTGATAAACATTTACATGACAAACACTTTAATTAATTCTTGTGTGTTAAGCTGTTAATCTATATAATTCATTCTTTTAGAATTACTAGGAATTGGAATCAGAATTGCTATTTTACTATTTTACGTTGTTTCTTCATGTTTGAAGAGTGCTTTGCACATGGCTTTACCACAAGAACAGGAGGAATTTCCTACATCAGCACTCTCAGCTCCCTAAACTTGTTCAGCAGTTCCCGTCGCAGGGACTCACGCGCTGTAGTTTCTGAGAATCTTCGCCGCCTTGGATTGCATGCCGGCTTTCAACCTCATCAGTTCCATCTGTCCAAGGTGGTTCTCCTGACCCTGCAAACGCTTTATTAAAGTGTCCACAATGCACAGGAAATTAAACCACCTAAGCCACTTTGAATCATATTTCTATTAAGATTATTATAGACTTTTTACTTTTTAATTATTAGTTAGGTATTTAAAAAAAATCTGTGTATTTCTGTGTATAGATTTGTGTATTTTACACAGTTTGTTAGGAAATTGAACGCCAGTTGTTGCAGGTATTACTGTTTAATACAGTGAGACGTGAGATATGAGGTCTTGTTCAGGTTGTTCTGCAATTTATCATTTGTGTTTATCTTTCATCTGGATTCAGAAATTAAGTTACTAAAGAGACTTTCATCAAACCTGCCTTGATTTATTTATTTTTTTATAAGAACTTTTTTTTTTTAATTATTATTCTATGTCAGTTTAAAGTTGGAGCATCTGTTTTTTTCTGTTAGGTTAACCACGGCTGTGATGTGTGGGTAATGAACAAGCCGGAACCTGAGAGCTATGATGGCATTGTGACTAATCAGCCAGGTGTTGTAATAGCAGCCCCAGGAGCTGACTGTATGCCTCTGCTTTTTGCTGACCCTGTGGGAAAGGTCATTGGAGTAGCACATGCAGGTGACTAACCTCATGTTTCATTTAACCTTTCATATCTTCATCAAATAATGAACATCTGTTTGCTTTCCTGAGTGTGGTTTTAATATAGAAATGATCTCAGTTCCTCATGAGTTCTACAGTAATGTTGATTATGCTTGCAGTAGTATTAAAATGACACTTAACTTGATTCTCATTTTCATTACCTGTTTTAAAAAAGAAATTTGCTTGTTTTTCACATTTCAGTGTTTCCACATATTGTAACATAGTAGAACTATGATTATTTAAATGATGTAAAATGGGTTAATCAGTGTTTACAAAAAATGATTACAGTAGAAAATGCTTTTGTTTGTTCTTCTTTTGACAAATGAACTCCACTGAAGGGACTTTTTTTTATTACTTTTGTGTTGTTATATGATATACTCAACAGAATGCTAGTTAATAAAAAAGTCCAACTCAAACATGATGCTTTTGTTTTCCTCACCACATCTACATAGGCTGGAAGGGAACTCTCATGGGAGTTGCTATGGCAACAGTAAATGCCATGGTACTGGAGTTTGGCAGTGTACTTGCTAACGTGGTGGCTGTGATTGGGCCTTCTGTTGGACCCTGCTGTTTCACTCTGGAACAAAATTCAGCGAAAAAATTCCAGGCTGTACATCCAGACTGTGTCAGAGACGCAGAGTCACCCATGCCTTATGTGGATATTAGACTTGCTACTAGGTAAAAAAAAAAATACTTGATTGATTACTGAAAGGCCATTAATCTAAAGTTTGGGGGATGTCAAATGATTAGAAAACCTAATACTTTACAGGACTTAATGGTGATTGATGATATATAGAAAACAACTGGCCAAAAATGGCAACATTTTGATTTTTTACTAAAATAGTATAAAAAAGGTAGTAAGATTGGCAAAGAATGATTTGTAACCAATCTTTTTTTTGTTGTTAGTGATCCTAGAAAGAGCATCACTTTGTAGCATTGCTGAAACCTGGTCCTTTTCTCTCACATGTTTTAGGGTCCTCCTGGAGAAAGGTGGTCTCCTCCCAGAGCACATCCAGGATAACACAGTGACAAACAGACCCAACCTCACCCTCTGCACCTCCTGCCATCCTGACTCCTTCTTCTCCCATGTGAGAGATGGCCTCAACTTTGGCACTCAGATAGGCTTCCTATGGATCAAGGAGCCCCATGAGTTTAAACAATAAGATCCTTAGAATCAGTGCCTCTTCTACACAGTACCAACATCTCATTTTGCTGCAGAAACAATAAGCATCGATATTCACAGTAGTTTCAGTACTGAATTCAGTTAGATGTGTACAGATAGATTGAAGTTAGACATATTGCTGCCATACCACTTACCTCATCTCATTATTTTCTGAAGATTGAGACCCATTGCTTTTTGCAGATAGTAAGAGTAAATAATGCATTTTTACGTTTGCATGAACTGCATGATTGTAGCATATTTTGTGAAACTAACTAAATCTACACTGCTATTTTAATTAAGTAATATGTTTTTTTTAGCAGCACCTCTCTGCATCCTCCCTGTAGAGGTATGCTGCCAATATCACACTGATAATTCTCTATGGATCTGTAATATTAATTTTCCATGGAAGGCTATTTCCAGTAGCTGATCTATATAGGACACTGTGAGTCCACAGTACTGGAGAGCCACTATATGGAAACTTACTAATGCGCTATAGTATATGTTGTTATATTTGCAAAATATTACTTTCATTAGCAGTTTTAAAAATTGAAGAATTATATATACACAAAGGTGATGCAGCATTGTCACCTCAAGACTCCAAGATCCACCAGTTTCATCTTGAGCTTACTGTCTATACATATTTTTGCATGTTCTCCCTTTTGTCCACATGGTTTTCACAGAATTATCCAGTTTCCTTCCACCACCCAAAACATGCCGGTAGGTGGATCACCATTATTTAATTGCCCCAAAGTGTGAATGTGTGTGCATCATGTCCTGCATTGGACTGGTATTCCATCTATGGTGCATCCCTGTCTTGTGCCTGGAGTCACAGTGACCATAATTAGGATAAAACAGTGAATGAATGAATTATTAAAATGTGTGTCAGTATTATTAAATGGAAAAAGTGCCACCAAACAATAAATATAAAAATTATATTCGATGCACTCCCCGCCTGGGATATATGTACAGCTCTACTTTTTTGTGCACTCTAAAAAGGTTAACTCTAAGACCCCAAAGGCTTTGGTTTGGACTATATGTAGAACATTATACTTTCACAGTGGAAACCCAATTATGGAGCAAAAAAATTCTTAACTAGCCAAAGACCCACCAAGAAGTTATGTTCACAGTATTGGCTCATACTGATAAACTATGTAGGTCATAGACAAGAGGTGCCTGTGTATAAAAGCAGACACTAGGTGGCTCTGTTCTCTTTGCTTTAAAATACATGCTCTTGTTTTGTGTGAACTGTTAACAATGTGTTTGGCTCCCATCCAGCTGAAATTTAGCTCCATCAAAAACAGCCCTTATCAGCCATTCTGTCATGTCATTCTAAACATCTCAGCTATACCCTGTCATAATAAGCACAACATGGCACATCTATTTATTAGTAGAGGGTGATGGATCTGTCAGAAGTAGCTTGCATATATATATATATGCTATTTCTCAGAGATTAGTGCCATATCTTATGTGAGTGGTATACACGATCCTCCTACTCCATGGGAGGGGCACTCCTTTCAGGCTTGTTTATGGTCTTCTTTGTGTCTACACCAGGATTAAAAGTGTAGATACCTGCATTCATGTGAAAGAGAGAATGTGAAACTGAAATCTCGCACAAACAAACATGCAGTTTAATGTCAAATTCAAATCAGATTCTGAACAATTCAATCACACTGAATTCAGATTGTTAAGTCTGATTTAAATATGAATGTTATTTTGAAACACAGTACAGGTTGAATGTGATTCAACAATTTTACTTGGGCCAACCTTTCATTGCATTCTATACTATAAAAGCATTTATCATTGCAGATGCAAAAATGTAGCATTTATCATTGGAAGAGAAAAGAATAGCGTCATAGCCATCACCGCTTCTTCATTCAGTAGGGATTGTGAGCACACCAGTGTATGTGAAAATACACATTAATCTTGGCCACATTATTCTATGTATATTGTTAAAGGTGTGTGGTGGGGGCTCATAATGCAGCCTGTGGCACATAATGCAGCTCAGAAATGTGGTCTGCTTGACAGTGGGTAATGGCTGTCGCCTGGATAATGGCCATAACATTGGTAATGGCTTTATCCTTTTTTATCATCATCGACAGTCATAATGTAATTCTCATGACGTCCATGTAGACCTATTTTCCCTTTTATTATAAGCCACACAATTAATTTGCAGTTTTCTTAGTTGTGCCCACATAAAGCCATATTCTTTATTAAATGAACTAGCATGACTGGAGTGCTTTATAATGTTTATGATCTGATATTTTAGTTTAGGATGTGTATGTGCAATAAAATCATCAATTAAAACCAAGATCATTAACATATACAGACATGACCTCAGGTAGTTGAGTAATTGGTTGGGGTCAGTGGGGCACAGTCTGACCTTCTTAAGCATTGATTTAAGACCTTGTCCTCTAACAAATTTCTCACTTGATAAAACAACACTCATTCCCCCAGCACCTCTCTCTCTCTCTCTCTCTCTCTCTCTCTCTCTCTCTGTCTGAATTAACAAGCTCCATTTTCACTGCCTGTTCTGCAAAGCTTTCTATAGCTTTCAAAGCTTTCTATAACACCTGCTATTACACACTAGCTGTCATGCTCTTGTTCAACTGATGATTAAATTTACATTATATTTTATTTAAATTGGACCAAATAAGTTGCTTATAGTTAATGTCACATGAAATTCTGTTATGATATATTCTTTATTATGATATTAAATAACTGAGTTGTCTACAGTCTACAATGTCTACAGTGTATTTGTGTTACCACAATTCCTAAGGCATATTCCTTAGGCTACTAAATGACAAATTTACATCAACATTTTTTAAGTCGGATTTCTACACTCAGAGCCTTATTAGTAATTGGCAAATTATTCATTTCATTTGAAAGCTCCAAAAATACCAAAATAAACAATACAAAATGCAGAGATATCTGTTAAAATGAAATCCTACACCTAGCATTCACAATTACACTCTCCTGTTATTTAACTTCTGTGCTATACTGCAGACAGACGAGATTAAGAAGGCTAATCTTCATGTAGTAACAGTGGCAGTCCCCTCCCCCATGTTGTGTGTGCATGAGTGTGTCTTAAAGGTCTAAAAGAGTTTTGACTTTTGATGATGATAGTCATAGTTTTACAGTGTTGGCTGGTACCAAGTCTAGTGTGAATATTACTTTGGACAAAGAAGTTGGACAAAGAACACAAACATGATTAGTTAATAACAAAATGAAAAAAAATGAACAAACAAAATGAAAAGTAACTCATTTTAATACTTCATTTCTTAATGTCATTTTAGAAAGTATACAATTTAGCTTATACAGATAGGAAACTTTTTTGTATCTTGTATCTTTTAATCTTTTATTCAGAGTTCAAATTGGTCTCTGTTTGGAATGTGTTATATAAATGCCGATCGCTCTTTCCACCCTCGCCAGTGACATCTTCCCTATACACACTCTACAAATACATGCGGCTGTATCAGCCACCCACAGAGCTCAGTCCTGCTGCCATAAATACACATCCTGTCCATGCTTACATAAAGGAAGTAAGAACATGCTTTGTGAGACAACTTCAAATGCCAGGAGTCCCCACACTCAGATCTATAGCAACAGCTCCCAGTCCTTCCATTGTGAACAGTTTTTAGTAACTTAGTAGTTAGCAACAATATGTATAAATTTGAAGATTTATTTACCTGAAAGTCAGGAAACTAATATGGAGAGTTCCCTTCACCAGGGTTAGAAAGAATGCTTTAGTTTCCCCTCATGTGTGCTAATGGGGTTAAACTGATCTTAAAAGTTCAGCAAAACATTCACTAATTAAAATATTAAAATTAAATATTTTCTACAAATGAAAATAAAACAAATAATTGCGTAAATTTAGAAATGTAACACTATTTAGAAATTTAACACCAGACAAAAGCTACAACAAAAATATGTTTGATATGATTAAAAAAACAGGAAAAAATGTATTTACTTGTCTGCACTTGCTGGCCTTTCCCTATAGCATGCCCTGGAGATCATGTCTGCTTTCATATAATGTACACAAAGGAATTGGTTTATAAATAGACAAAGCAAATAACTAGAAATTTTATAGTCCATCGATGGCCATTGTCCTGATGACAGTAGATCAAAATCCATAGTACAATGTAATGAATGGCTCTGAAGTCTCTGGTATTGTGAGAAAGGTCATGTTATGTAAATAGTAAATAGTCTGCAACAACAAGCTTACTATATCATGCAGTTACTTTCTGGATAGGATGCTAGTTCCAACTGTGACTTACAGTAAAAGTAAGATAATGAGAAGAGAGAAATGACCATATCGCCTCACTGTCTCATTATCCATTCAGTGAGACTGACACGTTTGATGGTGCTTTGGACAGAGTGAAGGACAAGGTTGACTATCCATTATTTGGAAGAATCCTAGCTAATTGATGGGCAGGTTTATTGGTGTAGGGTTCTATGTCCCCTGGAAAGAGGCATTACTCATCACTGGAGTGCCTGAGCTTATCCAGAGGCTGCAGGGCTTCTCTGCAGTACAGACTGGATCACTGGTGCTGCAGAGTGAATCATTTTCACTGAAGCTGATGCAGCAGTTTTCTCTGCAGCTTTCCACATGCAGACCTGCAGAGGCTATCAGATATAAAGAAATTTATGCGGTGGCAGAAAATTAAACCCTGGCACATCTTTCATACTACTTTTAATTAGTTCTAGTGAATACTAAATAGCTGAATTAAGTAATTATAAAGAAATATAGTGACAGAAATCATTGTTCTTTATTCATTAGAATTTCCGCTTTTATATTTAAATGTCATGGTCATTTAAAAAAATGTATATAACAAAGGCAGTCAGTTAGCCTTTTCCTTTTAGTGAGGAAAAGCTAATCTCCTATTGTAACTGTATTAGAGGCAAAATGTCAGCTGGTAGTGATGCAAACTTTTTAAACTTTTGTTTTACATCTAATTAAAAATATGAGTATCCTCCCCCATGAATTAACCATGTTGAAGCTGACTAGGGGATGAGAAAACATGGTCTATTATATCTACATGGGAATGATGATGGTTTTGATGATGTTTTTGCCATACAGTTTGTCTAAATATACATTTTAGTTATGTGTTTATCTATGTATGCAGGTATGTATGTATCTATGTAGCTTTTGTTATAACCTTATAGAGGGTTTTTTGCTTGTATTTCTGTAGGCCTGAAAAAGCTGCTACATAAGCTGTTATACCTTCAGCCACATTTATTTGGAATAAAGGCTGTGAACCCTTTGAGGTTTTGGCTGGCTTCTTGGGGAAAGTAATCATGTAAAGAGTGCTGAGTGTCCTCTTCATTCTGGATGGCTGAGGCGTGTCAGCAGGTTCTATTTGGCTGCTCTGCTCTGCCCATAGGCAGAGAAGCACAATTAATCAGGGTCTTTTGCATTCTCTCCCCCAGAAAAAAAATGACCATGTTTTACTAGCTCTAATGGTATCAGCTGGTATAGTGATAAATATGCTTGAGCTCTCAGTGGAAACCAATTCATCAAACTGTCTTTTATGGGTTTTTTTTTTTATTGAGCTCTGATCACTTTAATGACACTAATGGACTAATGGAACACACTGATTTTTTTCTAGTCATATAAGAATGGGATTATAAGCTTCAGTCTGCCTGTTGGAAGGAAGGCTGTGATGGGGTCATTATTCTAAAACACTTATAAATCTGTACTAGCTTAAAAAAAGTATGTGGCCTCCACTTTCTGAATCGCACAACATCTCAGGCCCTTTGGCTAGTGATTATTAATGAACAAACTTGGGAATGGGAAATGGGAAAATTTGGAGAGAGTATAATTAGCATCTAGGTGTTACAAATAAAATACACAATGTTGGTTAATCATCGAGAATTTTAGCAGTTTGGTTTTCTGGAGTGATCAGGCATGTGACTAAGTCATATCTAGAAGAAAGAACATCAGCCATGACCTTAAAGAAACAGTTGTTGCTGATTCTCTAAACAATTTGATTTTTTTTCTTTCTACAACGAGAAAGATAGTTTACAATAAGATTTCCAAAGACAATTACCTTAGTCTTTCCAAAAATAATCATCCCATGTGACCTACAGGCATTTGTAAGACAGCAAATCAGGTAAGTAAATAAGTGAATAAATCAAAAGTAAGACTTTCATGGAAGGGTGACTCATTTTCTCCAAAAAAAATAACATGATGCATGGATTACAAAATTGCATTTAAACAAACCACAAAAGTTCTGGAAAAAATCCTTTGAACACATGGCACTAAAGAGGACATATCTGGTCATCATGCACAAAAATGTTTGGCAGAAACCAAACACAGCGTATCACCACAAACACCTCACACCAAATGTCAAGCATGATGGTGTTTGGGGTATTATTTGTGTTTGATCTGCAGCCATATGACCTGGGAAATTTGCTGTCATTGAGACAATGATGAACTATGTCATTTGTCCAATAGCTTAAGCTAAAGTGGGTCATGCAACAGATCAATGATCTCAAGCATGCCAACAAAATGACATATGAATGTTTAAAAAATTATAAAATCAAAATGACCAAGTCAAAGTCCTTAAATTGACAAAAGTACTTTTGTAAAGTCAGCCAAAAAGACTAGAAATGCCTTCAGAAAACATTTACTTCACATTATTGTTGCTAAAAATGGTTCTGCATGTTACTGAATAATAAGATTAAGTTCGTATAGAATTATTTAAGTTCATATATAATTCTTTATGATAATTATATA
>JAOTRN010000048.1:12060664-12091717 GCA_028566695.1 Bagroides melapterus
CCCACAGACATTTGAATACAATAACTATGATAATCACTTGGCATTCACAGCTCCAGGTTCCTCCAAGCACACATATATATATATATATATGTGTGTGTGCGAGTGTGTGCACGCGCACACACATGCACACACACGCGCGCACACACACACACACATGCGCGCACACACACACACGCGCGCACACACATACACGCGCGCACACACATACACGCGCGCGCACGCACACGCGCGCGCACGCACACGCGCGCGCACACACAGCTCCAGATCAACCATAACAGTGGAATTAAATGAATTAATGCCAACTTTGTCATAACAAACAAAAAAAACAACATCAAAGTTTAAAATGCAACAAAAGAAAAAATAACCTATGATAAGAAGTAACTCCCCCTTTAAATATCTATATTGGCATTAACTCAGAAATCAAGAGTAGAAAATTCTTAATCTCCCAAACTGAAATGACCTTTCAACTAAGAGTGAGTGCTCACATTACTAAAAGAAACATTCCCAGTGTTAAGGGCCACTGAACATTTTAAATCAAAATGGACTGCTTATGACGTTTATAAGTGAAACAGTGAGAATGTCACTGTGGTGACGTCCAGATTGCACATTCATGCCACTGCTACGTCACCAGTACTTTAACAGTATTGCCCATTTTTAGCCTCACAGTTCTTACACAGAATGGCACTACAGTATACAATGACATGTCAAGAAGTCGAAAAAACGTGCTAAATTTAATTTAGTCACCAAGCAAAAATAATTACTGTTTTTTTTATTGTTATTAGAGGTCACTTGTTGTATTCTATTCTCCTTCATTAAACATCAACTGCCACTAATGCCCCAAACCAACTGCCTGTCTACCTGCTGTTTAAAAAAAAAAAAAAAGCTGTTTGTATAATACAAATTAAGTTCTTGTCATTTTTGGGAACATTTTTCTGCCAACAATAAAGTTGTTTTAGGGAGTAGATAGTCGTGTTTAGTCCTGAGACAGCTGGCACACTGAAGTGCCTACAGGCCGTATTCACAAGATCTGTCATTTGCAGAATGACATTTAATGCCCACACATAAACAAATATAAAGCATAGCTTGCATAAACATCGGTTGCAGGAAAGCAAGAATCTCTGCTGGAGCAAGTCTGCTCCCTAGTGGATATTTTAGATATTGCAAGGCCTGGAAACCACCACTCATCCTGATGTATTTTCAGGAAGCTTATAAGAATATATAAGTGAATTGCAAATGTTTTTAAATAACCAAAATATGGCATTAGCATTAACCTTAGGTAATAGAAATACAATAAAGTGAAAATATCACAGTGCCTTCAGAAGGCTGAACAATTAAAACAAATACAAGTTTAAGAAGTAAAGAACAACCAATCTAACAGGACACACTTATTTAACTATAAACATCTGAATATAAATACCAGAAAATAAAAATAATAAAAATTGTGAATGTGAATTATTCACAATATAGCATAGTGTAGAAGCAAACTAGATTTTTGAATCAAATTGCATAATTTTGTACTATTCTAGGCAGCTTCAGTACCAACACAAACCAATTTCCCTATTACAATATCTGGTGGCTGGATGTAAGTAATAAATTTGTTTTATTAGGCTTTTATGGTCAGTTTGTTTTTTATTTGCAACAAAAAAGGTTTTGTATGCACATATTTTTAATCTGCCAGATATACACATGATGAATACATAAACTCGCTGGTATATGAACTGTGCCTTGTGTTGCCATTGTATGTACAATGGTACGTGTAGTCCAGTCTCTGCTTTTCTAATTGTGTCAAACATACAGTTCATATTCAGAAACTTATTATAAAATTTTAATTTAATATCTGCTTAGCTCTACACATATAAAAGTCAGTTACCATTTGAAAGAAATCCCAAAACATACCCAACTCATAACCGTTTTCAACCTGCAACAGCCCCTGGAAAAAAAAACAAAAAAAACAACAACAAAAAAAAAAAAAACACAACGCTGCCTTGATCAAACATGACAAAAAGTCATGAGTGGCCTGTGTTTTGTGTGCATCAGACCAAATTATGGGATTATTTACGATAGGAAAAGACTGCTAGTCTCATGAAATAATGAATATTATCATGGACTTAGCTTTAGAGCAAACTTAAAGGAGACTTCCAACTGATTTTGTAGTGGTTTTTGCTAACTGGTGCCATTTACCTAGTAGTACATGGTCCTTTTTTTAGACTATACACTTTACTTGCAAAGACACTCTGCACACTGTAGCCTGGTGCATTAACTAACATTAATGAGAGTGATACAAATATCATCATATCCTACTTTTTCTAAGCTTTAAAGAATATATGACCTGCCCTGATTGGTGTTTTGCACAACTGAGGCTGCTGTATAATGGTACTCCCCTCCCATGGACCTCTGAAGACAGAATACAACTGAATATTGAAAGTCAACTACTGCATTTGCACCACTAATGGGTACTTTATGGAAAAAAATCTTTTAAGATTGTGGACAAAGATACAATGCTTTTCTTATTTGCATTTTAATTATGCAGCTTACACTGATAAAGAAAATGAGGTCTTAGGCTGAACTATATTAATGGCAACAATATCAATAATCTCCATTTCTATAAAACTTAGTTTACAATCAGATTTCTATACCTCAAATGATGCACAATCTGAAAGAAAATAAATCATATATAAAAAAAGAAATGTTTCAGGATTTAATATCATCTCAACCAGCATCTGGGGGAGGGGAAAAAAGAAAAAAAAAAAAAGAAAAAAAAAAAAAAAAAAAAGACAGCAGGGGGAGCCACATACCCGCTTTTCCAAATACATACACCCTGCCATTTGCTGCTTCTAATCACATTTAATTACATTTGATGTGCAGGGTTTTCTTGAGTTTTCCCAAAGTTTTTGACATTCTATAGCATTAATCTATTTCTCTTACTGTAATAAGCATTTTATTGGGAAGTGAAATGATTACAGTAGTAGGTTATCTTAGGACAGACTTAACAACTAAGAACCAGCTTCATCACCAACCTGTAGTGACGTCCATCATCACCAGCACCAGCTTCAACTGATTAGGGTGCTACTATGAGAACGATCATGAACCTTGCCTCTGGCACTTTGCTTAAGGGTGTTTCATCATTTCAGTAGAGAAAAGGATGAGTAATGTTTTGTCATATGAAAACTATGCAGCCTGCCACACAAGAATCCAATAAGCAACTCAAAGTCACGATGCTGGACTAGAGCAAAGGAGGAATTTATCTACTTTATTTATTGTAAGAATTCACAATTATTATTTACTTAATTTAAGCAAATTTACACCTAAAATGTAATGTGTAATATCTCTCTCTCACACACACACACACTAGTTGTTGTTACTTAAAGCTCATTTGATAATTCACAGTAAATAACTAGTGATTGAACTGTAACAGTACTGCAGGTGAGAGGTGGGCTACTGTGGGCATCACATATGAATAAAGTGAGGACAGAATGAGGGAGACAACAGCGGTGCATGCCGTCTGACTATGTCTCTCATATTACCTGTACTACTGAGTGGATGAATGAATGGCCTGAGAGAGCAGAGAGGAAAGTTCTCCATCAATACTGCATGAATGTCACTGGATCTATGCTTGTTGCCCCATGCTAAAACGTGCAGTAAGCCACTGTGTGTTTGGGGGCATGGTTAAAGCAATTTAACAATTTACCTTGGAGATCAATTTTTTAAAAATGAATTTTCAATTAGTCACTATGCTTTCTAGTAAACAGGCAAAAGATCTTTTCTCTAATAATATACATATATCTGCTTTAAGAAAATATAATACTTCAAAAACTTTTTTACAGAAATAAACTTTTTAAACTTTTAAATATTTACAGATGACAACGTTTTAAACCAACAGTATTAAGTGTTTTACCAGTCTGACACGAACACCAGCCCCCAACATACTCTACCCAAAAATAAGACATGAAATAATTAATTTAATTAATTGTCTTATTTCAGTAACATGATCCATTTCATGCCCACTTGCAGAGCTATCATAGAATACTATACAACTTTCCCCTCCCAAGTCTGGAGATGTTTCAGCTGATACAGCACATTAAATGGTGTGTGTCAGGAATAAAGCCAAATTATAATCTAGAGTCAATAATATCTGTAATGATACTGGACAACTTTCAGCAAAAACTTAATACGAGAAGAAATGTGTTTGTGTTGATTCTCCTGGTGAGAAGCTACTACCCTTCAAAGAGTGGGAGAACAGGCCTCTCTCCCTCTGTGTGTGTATAAACAGCCTTGAGGGACATGACTAGGATTTACAGAGCTAAACCCAGCTTGGTGGGGGAGCTTGAGGTGCAGCACACTCCAACAAGCTCAAACAGGCAAGTTAAATTCAGGCATCAGAGGCCCCTAAATATGAATAAGGGGAGCTCCTGCCAGCAATTCAATCAAATTGATCAAAGGCGCCATTACAGCCTCATACAAAAAAAATGCACTTCAACACCAATACATTGTACTCATTAGGGTATGTGCCACTTTTACCATTTATACTGAGTGACTACATGAACCTTGTTCTCGAACTGTTAGTCAGACCACATGTGGCAGAGCAATAAAAAGACAAGGTTATTTGGGAACACTAGCCATCAGCCACTGACCCAAACAGAAACACAGCCACTACAGGCAGAAGCTCCATCACTGTCCGTCACCTCTGGCACTATTAGCAAGGACAAACAAACCTAGCTTCAGAACACAGACAATCAAATCAAGCACTGAAATACAGCTGCATTTATGAACTTTTTCACTCATCTTACATTAACCATGAGAGGTATAACATTGTTTAATTTTTTAATAGTATCAGTTTGCCTTCTGTCTTGTGCATGGTCACTAAAGGTTAGAAATTGTCACTAAAAATTAGTCACTAAAATTAGTATTTATTTAGTTTTCAATAGATGCTTTACTTGACTCAACTGTTTGCAGGTTTTGTACTTCAATCTGGATACAAGTGTCTGCTAAACAACTAAATGCACTTTTACAGCCACAACAGCATTTTGGCGCAGCGTGTAGTATTCTGAAGCATGCAGCAGCATATAAAATTTTTCGTTTAAAAAAAAAAACATCAACTTTAAGAAGAATGCATTAATACCTGCTACAAAGGCACATAGAACCCACTCCTAAATGTACCCGGTTCTTAGAGAATCAGGGCAAGAAACACATTGGCTGGGGATTGATTGTGCTTTAGACTGCTGGTCGCTATAGCAGCCTGGTGGTGGCTCAGACAAGCAGGCAGACTGGTATAAAGGACTGAGCTGACTAGCATGTGGGGCAGGGATGGAAGGCATTGACATGGCTGGCAGCCAATTCTGCTGAAACAATGACTCTGTGCTAATAGTTCACACAGTGGCATGCTTGAAGCTCAATGCAGGAACCAACTGTTGTTTAGTCTCACACACAGAAAGGGCTTATTTTAGACAAAGTGATGTGTATCTACAATAATATAAGCTCTACACCATCAGGCAGTAGTTTATATTTTCCACATTATCATGTAAGGCAGGTCCCTTTATGAGTCTCTTATTTAAGCTAGGCCAAAAGAGCTATAGGCTATATTAGGATTGAGCAAGCTATTCAAATCATATCAGGTATAAGCCAATAAAAATACATAATTATGAAGAGGTAGTCACCTTGAAGCCAGACTTAATGATTTATCATCAAATATTTGTTTTTTACTGTGCAAGCATCAAACTAAACCCGGTGGAACAACTTTAAACTGTACTTCAGTCTGAGTGTGGAATAGCACTAGCACTAAATTAAATCAAAACATGCTTTGACTGTTCATCTACATTTGGGATAAGCAAAACAATATTTTAAGGAATTCTTTCAAAACCGTAAAAGAGAGGTTACCACCAAGACAATTATTTTTAAAACATTAAATACATTACTTATTTTTTGGCTAGCCAGGACAATATATTATCATGATATATAACTGTGTATCTAATGGTGAATGGTGTTAGCTAGGTAAGCAGGCCTGATCATCCAGCATTGTGCAGTTTAAAAGCCAGCAATATATTCATGTATATAAAATCAGTATGCAAAAATAAATCTAGGTGTTAAATATTACATCGATTATGTTGTTCATACGTATAAAACAGGTGTTAAGGTTTTGAGAAAAGCCAAATAATTAAACTTCAGATAAGACCTGCTGAGGTGAAGGCATCATTTTGTGCAGCAGCCACTATTGTATTCTCACTGACCTCATTTCACACAGCTCAGCCTGATGGACAAGGAAGGGAAATCTCATTGTGGGGCAACAGAGCATGAGCAACTCACGGGTACATGCTCAAGGTTGTACACTTCAGCCAGAGATTTCCTGCTGTATCTAAAACCTCAGTGAGAGAACATTCCAATTTTGCTGACTCACATACAGACCAGCCCAAGAAAGGCCTAGAATAAAAGGCACCAACGTTTCAGCTCACAGCAACAGTTTTACAGACTATTAATATAATTTGCAAATAATGGTGTGTACCATAACAAAATGACCCCACTAAATTCATAATGGTAAATTAGATGTTGAAGGAAGCCCTGCTGGCTATAGCCTCTAATCAAATATTTAAATTTCAGACTTCTGTTAACAGAACCTCACTGACTATTGATTTCAAATGGGACAACTCATTGATTTTAATTTCAATTGTTGCCAACACATGGAACGATGTGAAAGTTCATCAGTACACATATTGACTTGTCTGACATAAGCTTTCAGTAAAAGACATAGTGGGGTGGTGCTTCAGTGATTTACGTCAATGTTGAGCAACATGGAAGAGAAACTAATCACATGTCAGGTCACATTCATAACTGAACAATTCAGCTCTCAACATGTATAGAGAGCCCAAGGCATGACTGAACTTGGAAAAACTGCCAATACGTTCAATGGAATGTATTTACCTTAAGGAACCTGCACCACTATAGTTATAATACAATACTAGTAACTGCTTTCATGAGGAAAGCACTATATAATATGTTTCTATGGGGTTTTTTCTTTGTTTTTTTTTTGTTTTTTTTAAGTGAGCTTAACCATCTGTTTGTTTGAAATAAAGAGTATATATCTAAATGTACAAAACTATTTTTTTTTTTCAATAAATCTTAACAGACTGTTACTACACAATGCCTTTCTGGTACTTTGTTATTAAGAGATTTTGGATTTACACATTTGAGTGCACAGTGAATTTTTTTTCTGCTTATGCGTATCCATATTCTGGGACACATCACTCTGTCTTTTCAAAGATAATTCCTTCCACTGGCTTTATCTGTCTCCAGCTCTGTCTTGCTTTCATCCTCCTCATCTAAAAACAGCAGTCTTTGTTTTGAGGCTTTTTATAATATGCAGTGTGAGCACTGCATTACAAAAAAAAATTTAAAGGAATGAAAACAAAAATAAAATATTAGCTTACCATAATTGGTAGGTTATACATCTGCCATCTGGAGACTTAAAATTATTTCTTTTCAGGGACTGACTCAATACCAAGTATAAACAAATCGATCCACTATAAAGTGTTAGAGGCCTGGTAGACTATTTTTTCACCTAAATGAATTGCAGGCAGACTACAGAGCCATCTAATTAAAGTAGACAATGCCATTTCCATTTTTTGCTAATACATGCAGCTAATTGCTATCTGCTGCAGTATAAATATATTACATACAGCAATAAGAATAATAAATATGTGCAACATCATGTGTCAAAGAACATAAATGATCATTATCATAAAATTGATTTAATTAACCTCAACAGCACAACACAGCTAGCGCTACAGAGAACGAGCGTGTTTGTTCCAGCTTCTAGCCATTTCACGTTCAGACTGCACTTAAAAGAGGTTGAATAAACAAACCAGATTAAAAAAAGACCTTCATGATGTTCTTGTATTTTTTAACTAAATCATGCTACTGCCTTGTGTACAGACTACGCACAATACCATTTTTTACTTGATATCTTACATATTTGCTTTTTTTTTTTTTAAGATTTTATAATTTAACCTCTAAGCTTTAAAATTTAGTAGTATTTAATGGAAGCAATTTACAGCCATCTTCACTTAATATGACAGTACTCTAAACACTACTACCCTACAGGGAGAAAAAAACAGCCATCAGCATGACTTGTTTTTCATGCATTTAGTCAGCTGTTTGTCATCCTCTTTTAGTGTGAAGGATTTCCACAAAGTCTACAAGTTAGCAACTCTCACACATGCTTTGCTAAACTGCAACTACTCATCTAGTGTTATGAACAAGTTCATTGAATTGAATTTAAAATTGCCATTTTCTGGCCTGATACCGATACTATATCCAATAAAGCACAAGTGCAGGAACAAGGCTTCACAATACAATTAGACATGCTACCATGTTACAAAGCAGCTCTCCAATCATGCAAATAGGCTAGATGCTCCAAAATATGTTCACTGTTTGTGTGTTTTCAAAACGAAAGTAATGCGGAAACAAACTAAGGAACAATCTTTATCATTCAAACGTACATACGCTAGTACGCACGTAATGTGCAAGTATGTCAGAAGGCAGCCTTGTGAACGTCTGCACATGACGCCCATGCATGTTTTCAGATACAGAAGTGTAAATCAGCCCCAACACGCAGTATGGAAAGCTATTTCTAGCCTGGGTAACTATCAGATACTACTGAGACGCTCCCTTTTTTCCAGATTCTAGGCAGTCAGGCATACAGTAATGGCAGATAATGCACATACATCCTCAAATTGGTTTAACATCAAAGAAAGCATAACTATTTATTTACTTAATGGCAACCTATCAATGCAAGAAGACAAGATATGCAAGTCATGCAGATCCTTTCCTTTTCATTTTTATGACTTTTAACCCAAATGAGTTTACATTTTGGAGTACATTATGATCCAAATAACAAATGTGAGAAACTGGCCTAATTATAAGAAGGACCTTCTTTGAAACACACTACACAAAAACAGACTTCAGACTGGAGCTGGAATACATATAAATGAATGTATTTACAGTGTAATACCAGGAACAAACTTCCAGTAAACTTGACATGGTAGAATGGAGAGCCGCTTTAAGAGTACAGCCTGTTGAATGCAAGACCGAGCTTTAACACAACGCAAGTCAAGCACCTTATCTATTCAGGCCTAAACTGGCAGAGTGAAAGCATTTCCTCTCCTCCGCCATTCCACAGGGCCCATTAATTGGAGAGATAATCTACTTGATCTCCACACAATGAGCGATTCATTGAGACTATCGTGCACAGCTTGAATAACTGCCAAGGGTAGATTATGTTAAAAAAGCAAACGAGATAATCATCTTCCTAATAAGTCTGGCAGTCGACATCATGACCTAAGAAAATTACAAAACATTATTAATGATGAGTCAAAGAGAACAAAGAGATGTGGAAAGCTCTCATTGAAACAGCAAAAAGACTGAAATAAAGTCAGTTTAAGCATGTGAAAATGGATAAACACACATTTGGCTCTTGTTGTGGGACTATGATTCATCAAAGAGATGAGTTGGTTAGCATACATGTTTGATTTAAGACAAATTTCATTCTTCACTTAATGTGTACCTTTAATTGTGTAACAGTTGAAGGCAGAATAAGGACAACATGTTTGGGCAATGTGCTAAAAACATGCCAATGAAACAATATGTAGCCACATGAAATTATCCTAATCATTTTGTCTCTCTGCCTTTGCTTATTTATTTTGTTGTATCAACCCTGTGTCACTTCCGCAGCACCTTACTCAGCAGCACAATGCTCTGGGTAGGCAATTATTCACTTCCTTGTTAGCCATAGGTTCACACCTAAATATGACACACAGGCTTCCTCTCTTGTTAAAGTGAGCAAACTCATTCCAAAGCAAACATGCCTATGGCCTAGCATACATTCAATAAAAACAGTGGTAGCCCAAAACAGTACTGTATTATTTAACAGGCAAATATTTGATATTTTAATGTTAGGTAAATACCATATTTACATTCATTCCTGAGTTATTAAGGACAAAATAATTGCATAATGTAGCTGTAAATGTAATGAAAAAAGCTGGACTCTAACTTTCTGAATGAAAAGCAGCTATAAGTAACAGCTGCTTTTTGTTAGATGGGCAACCATAGAGTTCCATGAAACAAGCATGGTAGCTTTGAACGAGGATTGCAGTACTAACACGAAATTTAAACTTTGGAACCTGATCTGTTTGAGAAAAGTGTAGAGATGTAGAGGGGAGGCAGCTGGACAGACTGAAGGACTAAAGCACTGTAGCATCGGCTCTCTTTAAGCACAGATGAAGCGTGAAGTGCTCAATCCCACTGGCATCATATCAGTGGGGAGTCAAAGGGCATGATGGGTCAATTAAGAAGCTAATAGATCAACATATTGATGAAAGAGGTTATCAGAATTTCAATTTGAATGCCACATTATATCTTAGATTAATTGGTTTATACATAAAGATATGCAACTGATTCAGGCTGTGTCTTTCTTTTAAGTACAACATAATAAGAGATCCCAATCTGGAAATTGACATGCTAGGTTGATAACTTTTCTAGTTCTCTTCTTATAAGAGTTAAGATACAGCATACAGAAGATAGGTAATTGAGTAATGCCTAATGATCATGAAGCTTGTACAGAGCAAAAATGGATCACTCTTCTGTACCATCAGAAAGTTACGACCGGTATAACTCTAATCACTGCAACCCCCCAGGCAATTACTGCTTATAACTGTGTGTAAATCCAAAGGACTGTGTCAGTGAACACTGTGCCCAAGTGTTCACTGACACAGTGAACACTTGGGCACAGTGACTAGATATAAATTGTTACAGCCTGTATTTATCTTTTCTTTCCTATTAAATTATCTTACCACAAGAAAACTAGGATTTAATATTGTAGAAGCTGAAAATAAAATATAAAAATCATTCATCTAAATATTAAAAATCACAATAGTTTGAGAGTTAATTTAAAACATTTAAAAATTTTGACACTTACCCATCTTCCTCTCCATCTACAGGCAAGTTCTTCAGTAGACTGGCTGAGGCAGTTAAGGCACTGACTCCACCACTCTCCTCAGAAGCTAAAGAGGTGCCTGTTTGTGAGGCACATTCACCAGCTGTTAGCTTGGGAAATGTAAGCAGGGACTGGTGCTGAATTAGAAGGCGTTGAGCATCCTCCAGCTGTGTGGCCATCAGCGAGGGCAAGGTGGCATAAAGGGCACTGACAGCAGGTTGAGCCCCACCATCCTTGGAACCATTCTGGACAAGGCTGGCCTGAGGATCACTCTGGATGCTGAGAGGCACATTAGATGTGGGGAGACTTGAAGTAACAGGGACAAACTGAGCTCCTATTCCTTGGCTGCTGAGAGGTGTCTGCTGCTCCACAGAGAGCTGTGTTGGTAGCTGAGGCCCTTTTGGGGGCTGCTGCACAACTCCAGGCCCTGTAGACTGCACCAACTGTGGCATGACACCACCAGTTGGGGCTTGGACCATCTGTGGCGTCTGCTGGGTTTGCAGTATACCTTGAGTAACTGACTGAGCGACAGCAGCAGGTATGTTGCCCACTGGTGGCTGAGAAGGCGGCATCACCTGTCCATTTCCAGTTATATTCACAGGGGTCATGGAGGTTGACAGGTGGGACAGGGCTTGGGTTGATCCTGAAGCCGCAACCTGGATTATCTGCTGAGTTTGGGCAAAATCAGTTGGACGACTACCTCCTTGGCTTAGCGAAGTGACATGAACTGGGGCTACCTGTGCTGCTGCAGCTGGCTGTGGAGCAGGAGGATAGGCCATCTGCTGCTGAGTGACTCCAGGCACATTCTGAGCTGGAGTGAGCTGTGCTGCCTGGGCATATGTCAGCTGCTGAGGGGGCACAGCAGGTGACGGATGGCCAGTCGTCGTCTGCAAGCCTCCCATGTTGACAGGAGCCTGCTGCTGATTGCTGACTGGCACTGGGGTGGCAGTATTGGCCTTCTTGTGTGGATGCATCTGAGGCTTGGAGACATTAGCAGGCATGGAGTACTCTGACATATGACCAGGTGGTGGAAAGCTCTGCTGTACAGCTGAGGAGCCACCACCATCCCCACTGGCTACACCTTCAGAATAGTGGCTTAGAGTGCTGACTGAGCTGCTTACAGAGCTGACACTAACAGTCTCTCTCTCTGAGCTGTCAGGTACAAACTGGCGGATGCTCTCCACTGTTCGGGTGCTGGGCGCATTTTCAGAGGACCCAGAACCCGGACCCTCTTTGTCATAATAATCTGTGCATGTCCATCTACCTTTCTTGAATGGCTCTGAAGTAGAGTCCAATTTAACTACACGGAAACGTGAGCTGGTGGTATGAGGAACAGGCATTTGGGTCTGCTGAGGCTGAATATTTGAGGCAGGGGCAGCAGTAGAAGACTGAATTATGTCAGTTATACTCACATGACTGCCACTAGATGAGCCGATAACAGCTGAAGCGGTGGTGCCAGTAGTTATAGTCATGGCACTACTTATGCTGCTGCTTTGCTGACGCATTAAGTTTACATTTTGGTTATTTGTATTATTCAAGACAGTGGAAGGAGCTACACTGTTCGTACTTATGCCACCCAAACCAGGCACACATGAGTTTAAATTATTAACATTGTTTGCTAAGGGCTTAACACTAACTGTAGCACCTGATGCTGCAGAAGCCATTCCGACAGATATTCCTGGGACAGCAGCAATCAAGGGCTGACCAACACTGACTGTGCCAACAGTGGAACTATCCATCACTCCTCCCACATTTGAAGGCATTTTCTGGTCTATGATTGGTAAAGCTCCGGGGTTTGGTGTGACGGTAGACATGACTATATTACCAAGCGGGATCCCAGCTTGTGCCCCGCCAGAGACTGATGAAGCAGAAAGAGTATTTCCAGAGGGAGCAGAGTGAAGCTGGTGGTGGTGATGGGTATGATGATGATGGTGAACTGCACCATTAACCATAGCACTGTGTGTTTGAGGGAGTAACGGTGGTTGGTTTGGAGACACAGCTCCTGGAGTTTCTGCATCATGGAGATTGTTTAGAGTGTCTTCTGAAGAGCTCCTTTCAGGTCCTGCTGCATCATTGGCCCGGGATAAGGACACATCCAAAATCTCAGAAGAAGACAGATCCTCTGTGTGGGACTCATCCAAGTCATCACAACTCTCAGTGTCTTCTGTAATGCTGTTATTTGTGCTGACAGAGATCTGCGCTGGAGTAACGCTTGTGATCTGAAAGCCACTCTTCTTTTTTATCTGTGCCCCTGATGAGGCCACACCTGGGGGCAAAAGTGAGGACTGCGAGTGGATGTTGAGGGTGTGGGGAGGAGGTTGCTGAGTCCCGAGTGAGGACGCAGCAGTGGCTAGGGGTTGAATCAACGCTGAAGGTTTATAGTCGTCTGATGGCATCAAGTTGCTGCTAAGGATGGCACCTCCCGATGATGAAGTCAACACAGAGGAAGATCCGCCGGCAGTGTTAGCGGTAGGCCGTCTGGGACAATTTGCCGCCTGCGCCATTTTTCGAGTGCTCGATGAATCTCCTGCCAACTCAGGGTGATGCATTTCTACTGGTGGTCTCTGGCAGAGTTGTAAATACAGACTAGAAGAACTGCCGTGTTGACAGGCCCTTTTTAGTAAGAGTTTCACCTCGCCCAAGTAGTTTCCTCATACAACTAATGTCCACTTTCACAAACAACAGCCAGGATTTGATAATTCCACTTTGTTTTAACAATGTCCACGGCCAGGTCGCGCGCTAATACGCTAGCTAGCTGGCTAAGTTAAAAACAGTCGTCGTTGAATAATGCTAGCTCACAATATAGCCAACAGCGTTTTGCTGAACTGTTTATCGAATACGTATGTTAGAAGCTTGTCAATTTAACGTGACTCATCTGTTATTTTGCCTAACCAATATCGACAATAAGAATTAAACGTCGCAATTAATATCGGACAACGTATGCTACAACTGCATGCATCGACACTGTATTCTATCAGTTACAGCTAACAGACTGTAAGTCGCATTTTGAATATAACGTTATATGAAGCGTCAAATCATACAACCCCTCGACGATGGCAGGTCGACAGACTGTATTCACACACGTTAACAATATCGCAGGACTTGTTTATTCCATTTCTCCGCCTCTTTGTTTTAATCCAGCATTTAGTTATACCAGTTGCTATCTTCTTCCTCAGCTATCGCCTTGTAATGTAGCCGTGCTAGTGTTAGCCGCCTGTGACGAGACCGAAAGGGGAGGAGAACTTGGTAATATGGCGATCGCGCATGTCCGTTTACGTCGCTACCGGCCAGACAGACATAAAGCCAGTCTGAATTGAAGGCTGAATCCTGAAGTCAATTCTTCTTTCACAAGTACGCTATATCGGGCATGTCAATAATGTTCTACATTCTACATTCCATGTTCTACATTCTGTTTTCTACGTTCCATATTCTAGATTCTATGCAGTGTACTACGTGTTAAAAAGGAAGCTATTAGGGATACATTCATAGGCTGAACGTTGGAAACATAGAAAGTATCAAAGATAGCAGCTGTGTGATCTGGAGATAACAAAGACCAAAGAATCAACCGAAATAGAGGAGTGTCTTATCTGTAACCATTGGATTAATGTGCAGCCATGACAGGGAATGACAATAAATGTAACTGAACCGCGGTGAAGTTGGTTTTGATATTTCGATATGAGGTTAAAGGAATAGGTGAGCAGGGAGCTTTATTTCGGGGCGTTGGTCTCTTGTCTCTTGGCCGTTTAAGATCGATGTTATTTGATGTTTCTGATTTAGGTGTGCCTTAGCCAGATACTTATAAAGAGGCTTAACAGAAATCATGGATTATCACATGATTTATCAGACTTTCTGTTTATGAGACTTTCTGTTAATTAAACAAATAAACAAGCACAATTAATTAATCCGTACATCGTATATCTGTTTTAATTTTAATGGTAACATTATGAAACTCACCGCTCGCCCCAAACTACGAACACATTTTATACAAGTTGTCATTCAAGTGACATGCCATTTGCTGCAAAATTTTTTCCCCCATAGGATTACTGATAACATATTGAGAAATAATATTTTTCACATATTTTAGTATAAACTCTAAACATAGTAAATAAAGCTCTCATTATTGATTGTTGTCTCAGCAGCTAAAAATGCTTTGGAAAACATTTTGACATAGTCCAGAAACTTGCACCGTTCCCACAAAACCACTACAGTGAAAGTGGTGCTAGATTTTTCCACATACAAAAAAGGAGTAAACATGATCAGTAAACAGTTATTGATTGTTTCTTGTCACTGTTTGAAATGGGAGTAAACATATAAAGAGATCTTGGCTTAATGAATTACTAGACTGTGAAAAATCCTGAATATGGGTTTCATGCCAAGTATTGTTTGAGTGAAATATTAATCCATGGTGTAATTGCATAGACATGCACTTTTAATGATCAATTGGTTTGACCCTTGTCAAGGTACACTGCTTTTTTTTCCAATTGAATATAGTCTCTTTTATATACATAAACGACAGACTGATTTTCTAACACACTCTCTTTTTATTTAAAAAAAATATTTTTTTAGCACTATATATGTTGTTAGTGATGTCCATCTTGGAAGTATCATTTTATTGCTTGCAGAAATCCATACCAGCAATAATTACTAGTGGGAATTTTACCAGCAATGTATATCTAGGTTTACAACTGAAATATACATTTTAATATATAAAATATATCTAGATATATATTTGTGTTTCAGAGATTATTCCCTTAGAATGTCCTTTTATGCTTACAGTTCAAATAAATGAACATTATATGCAATTATTTCCACACTGAACTGTTTCACTGAACAGAAACAGGTGCTTCCTCGTCAGGGACACTTCAGGGGAGGTCATGTTCAGTGAGGGCTGATAATGAAAAGATCTTTACACCTTTACAAAGCAAAGATGACTGCCAGCATTCACTGGTGTTTTTTTCTTATTCAGAAAAGGTGCTATGACTGCCCTAAAGCTGATGCATATCCTCTCTCTTTCAACCTAAACCGAATTGATTGAAGTGTATGAAATAGAGTTTGATATGAATTCAACCTAGAACAGAAAGTATGAGGGAAAGAAAATCGTAAATTAACTGTGTTTCCTTTTTGAAAGGCAGGTAGACAGGCTAGTACCCATCCAAACAAATGTCAGAGAGAGAGAGAGAGAGAGAGAGAGAGAGCCAATTGCAATGTAAGCGTCTGGCGTTGTCAGCAGCTTTAAATCACACTGGCACTCCACAGCAAAACAAACAGAGAGCTATTGTCCTGCTGAACAATTATGCTTGATTTCAACATTGGTGTCTGTTTTTAGTTCATAAACATTTATTAGAATACCTTTATGATTAGATGAACAGATTGTAACCTAGTATTGAGTCACAGTTTTATGTAATTTGAAGGCAAGACAAGAAAATAGAGCATTTATCCTACTGCTGTACTTATATCCCATTGCTGTTCACCACAGACATGAGTGCTTTTGTGCATGATAAAATTTGTTAATGGACTTAACAGGTGAATCTAGGAGATAAAGTTGCTTTTGGGAGAGGGAGAATACTTTCCATCACTTTCCCCAGTCCCAACTAAAGTCACTGAACATAAGCATTGAATATGAGCTTCAGATGTGTCTTACCATAAAGAATATGATGTCTGCTCAAGACATCTACAAACATTTCAGTGTAAAATTTTATGTAAGAGTAGGTTTTAGAAGAATTCATATGTGATGTCTATAAGTAACAACATTTCATGTGGAAATTATTTGTCCATTATTGCTGATTATTAATACACAATCAACATACAATTTGCAGTACAACAATAAAAATGCAATCCTGAATTATATCCCATACAGGAGAACATGCTGACATAATTAAATGCTACTAATGATAAAAAATGTTGAACACTTTTTTCTTCAACATATAAACCCATATGTTTGCCCTTTTGTAATGATAATAAGAGGCACTATTATTCTCATCAACAGCAATAAAGAAAATGATTATATGAGCAGGAGTGTACAAAACTTTTACTGTTAGAACAGCCACTGCCAGTGGAATATTTCGTCAATAGTTCAATTGTATTGTTTTCTTTTACAAGGCTACACTTCTTTTTCTTCTCAAATGCAACTCCTAGTGTTCCTGTTTAAGCTGATTAGGTTGGCAATACAATTTGGTGAGGCCATTGTTCTTCCAAGATCAAAGTTCACTAGAATTTAGCCTGTTATACAGCACAACTATTTTGCTGTTGACCACTCACATGGAAGACAGAAATTGTATACTATCCTAAATATTTTGGCTAATCCAGAGCCGAGGATAACAGCCATACTCGAAGGATACACACATTCATAAGGGAAATTTAGGACTCAGGATCGAAATAGGGACCCCAGAGACACAGGCCTGAAGTGCTACTGTACCCACTGTGTCACCATCCCAAAGTGGTCCTGAATAATGTGCTGATTAATGGTGGAAAAAATAGCTGTGTCTGTCACTAAGACGTGTGTATGGGAGAAACCAGTTCAGCTAACTTCCATGCAGATTATTTCCTCTATTAAAGGCCAACAATGTTTCAGCAGTCTTTCATTATGCACAATTTTTCTTACAGTGCTTGTTTCGTATGAGTTCTTGAATTAATATGAGCATGATGAAAGGTGAGTTTGGATTAAAAAAAGTTCGGTTTACAGAACGTATACCAGACCTTTGGTTTTGTCACGCGCCATCACGTAAGTTTTTCATCAAAGACTTTTTAAAAATTTTTTTTATAAAAACTAAGGAAAAAAGCCTAAGAAGCAGACTGTGTGCATGGGTGCCACCTGGTGGCTGGAGGTAGACGGAAGTCGGTGAATGAAAAATATACCCATCAATATGTCATTGAATAAACGAACGAACAAACGAACGAGCGAGCGAGCGAATCCATAAAGCAGCTAAACAAAAAACAATAAATCCATTTACACACACGTATGTATGCTAATCAGTGATAATTATATACTGCCACGTTATACAGTAAATACAGTACAACATTTTAATGAAAAAAATAAATACAATGATTCACATCTGAGTCCCTTTCCCATCATACACAATAACAGGCAGTCCAATTGTTACTATATTGGTGTGCATGCTGATTTAAACTGGGGTTTCTGTAAACCCCTTTGGACTACATTTCTGAAAGAAAATAAAGACACTGTTATAAAATATGTATTTTGCAGATATTTTCATTTCGTTGTAGAAATAAATCTAATATCCTTTAAATTAAGTGATGAACAAATTTTATCAGCGCAGGTCATCTAAACAGAAAATTCTTTTAAATATAGAATTTGGGGGGGATTTAAGAATTGTTAAAAACATTGAAACATTTCTCGGTATAGTTTTGGTATGTTTTGTATTTCAGTTTAAGACATTTTAGATGCATTTTAGCAAAAAAATAAACAAAAAACAAATGCAATCCTGCCTGCAGTGTCTTGCATGAACGCTCTAATTCGTAATATAGTTCTGTTTTTAAAATAATATTTACATAACTTTATTTTGCTAAGCCATCCTATATTTTGCAATAGTGATATGTGCTTCAAAACGAGCACTAGGTGTCAGTATATATACACAGTTCTCATTGGGCCATGCCTCAAACACATAAGCGTAACACCGTAGTATAAAGTCTTTGTTAAAACAAGTGATCGCCGGCGTTTTTTTTTTTGGTATATCGGCCTAGGTTTCCTACTTAGAGTTGAGCTGAAAGGCTGCAGTAATGTCTGATAAAGGTCGCGACGTCGATTTAACAAGAGCCAAGCAAAACACTGGCGTTTGGCTGGTTAAGGTTGGCCCAGCTTTTGTAGATTAAAAAAATATATATGCTAGATTATTTATTGCTACACTAGTGACTTTGTTTGTATCCCTGTGTTTTTCCCCGACCAGATTCCAAAGTATCTGGCGCAACAGTGGGGAAAAGCATCTGGACGAGGAGAAGTTGGCAAACTTAAAATAACTAAGTAAGCATAATTTCCCTAATACGTAGCCGATAAAATCCTGTCAGCATATTTATTACTATCTTCTACAAACTTTTTTCACCTCTACAAGACAACAAGGAAAAACAATGGTGAGTATTTCATCATCTTTTTTAAAGCCACTTTGCAAATTCACAAATAAAACAATAAATAAATAAATACATAAAGTGACGGCTACAAATTTGCTTTTTTAATTGTTATATATGTTGGCATCTTAATTGTTTGTCCCCATTTCTAATTTCATTTAAAAATATGTGAATTATAGGGCTTCAGTATATAAAAGTGTGAGGAAAAATGAATGTTTCAGTTTGCCATCTGATGTAACTGGTGAATTATGGTGTAAGAGCAGTCTATTGGACTATTATTATCCCAGAATCCCTTAAAATGCATCTGACTGTGCCACAGAATATGACAGTTTGTGTGACTTATTTTTCTCAGGTGTCATTCAATCTGAATGAAGAACTGAGTGTGGTTGAACATTCTGGGGAGAAGACCATGTCAGTGCGAGCGCCCAGAGAGCATCCTTTCACCATGCAGAGTGTAGGGGGCCAGACATTGGCTGTCTTTACAGAGAACTCCTCAGGTGAGCCTTCACAACAAACACTTCTAATGGAAAGGTAGAGTCTTTTAGAAATATGAACTCTTAGTTGCCATTAAAGGTGGCGTCAAATGTATGATATTCAGTGGTGTCCAAGATAACTTGGGTCTCTTTCTTTGACATCTGTTTATCTTGATCTTTTCACCTTGGTTAACTGCATTATGTACAATGCCATCCAACCACTTGTTGATAGTGGTGTCAGTGGGAAACAGCACTTTCTTCATCTCCACCTAAAGAAATCGGTGCAACAGTTCTTTATTCTTTTAGTCTGAGCAGCATCAGGTTCAAAAGCTTCAACGTCTATGCTTCTGTTGTCCTCTGTAAAAGCCATTGCATTTGATATCTCATTGTTTGTCTTGGTTGCCACCCATCCACCAACAAATTAGCAGTAGAATCTATAAACACATAGTTTATATCCTAGTTATAATTTTTAATGTGTTTCATTATGGAGTTTTCCTTTAAGGCATACATGCCGGTTGTTTGAAGCTTAGAATAGTGTTCTTGAAATGCATCCAAAAGCTCAAGAATATATCTCTTCATTTATAGTAGAATATGATGAACTATATTTAGGAGCTTTAGATACAAGCAGTCCTGCAAATCTTGCACATCCTACACCAGACTTTGGGTTTGTGTCCACACTTTAGTTCAACCTGAACTATATTTTAATTTTGTGTGTGTGTGTGTGTGTTTGTATTTAGTGTGTGCACAAGTACGTGTGGTTATTGCAAAACCACAACCATTTTTTGTTACACTTATCTAATATACGTATCTTATGTTTAATTTAGCTGTGCAGAAAGAGGTTATTTAAGAATAAATACCTAATGAGTCAAAGCAAATGCAACAGAATGTAGAATTTCATTTCTTTGTTCTCTTTTTGTTCTCGTTGCTTATGAATATTTTTTGCAGCCGTCTGCCTAGCTCTTGCAAGCCGCAGGTATTGATTAAGTGGTTGCTAAGCAACAGGTTAGCCACCGAAGTTGGCAATGAATAGAGGCTCTTGCTTCAGTTAAAAGCTTTCTCTGGCCTATGGGGGTGGTAAGGGAGGGGGAATATTTTTTCCAGGCAAGTTATGAATTGAAGTAGTTCAGGGTGAAAAACACTTCATCAAATGCAACAGTGTATAAAGGCTCAAAGCTGCCAAACACTCCAAGAATTTCACAGAGAATTACAGACATATGGTTCTTCAGTTCACAAACATTTGTTAAATTTTTACCATTTTTCCCCACATACCCAAAACTGCAGTAAACAGCAATGAAATTAAGATTTCATTAAAGATTTCATTAAGAAATCAAAAGCTTAATTTAGACTGCAATATAGCTGAATTGATTGGAATGATTTGCTTAAATAAAAATATGCTGGTTGAAGTTGGTAAGGTTTTAAATGTATTCAAAATGATTCCTTGTGGCCTTTCATTATAAAACCAGAGTAATTTGGAAATGGTTAAATAGCTTTTCATTGTGTTATTCCACCAGTATCAGGTTGTGCTTGGCAATATTTCATAAACATGCATGAATAGTTTAATAATTAGCAAAAATAGACAAATGTGGGAAAAATCTAATTTAGAAATTAGAAGAAATTGACATTTATTTCCTGTCAAATCTTTTTAGTTTTTGTTGTTTTCAGTGTATTATTGTAAAGGTCCAATGTATACATAGCTGTTGCTGATCTAAATCAACATGATTGGCTAGAATAGATCCTGACTAGTGATTATTCCTCTTAGACTTATCCAGTGCTCCACCCACCCACCCACACACACACACATTAATTCAGAAAGCCCCAGGCTGCCTATGGAGTTTGAACTTAGAAATGCATATATGTATTTTTGATGCCATTTGAAAAAGAGGCTTTTTTATCTGTTCTTGAAGTGAACGTGCTGTGTGGTTTGTTGGGAGTTATTTGTGCATGTGTGCACATGTGTGTATGTGTTGAGCGAGTACTGCTGAATGGATGAGGCTTTCATAAGGTGTCGCAGTCAAATGTGAGATGCTGCTTGTTAACAGTGCTGCCTCTCACCCAATAACAGGCTGGGAAGTCAACTTTCCTTGACACTTGTAGGCGCATATAACCGGTTGCCAGGTCAGGCTAGAGCAAAAAAGCAGAATGCTGAAGCATACACATGCACTGAAAGGCATTTCACAATTATAGCACTTATTTAAAACAATAGGTATAAAGAACTGGGTCCATAAAAAGTCATTAATGATGCCATACACGGTAACAGATTTTTTTTCCCTCTGTGACCTGAAATAGAACGGAATAGAATACAGAGGAGTCAGAGAAGTGAGATAATTAGTGTAGAAGGTTGGTGGAATGTTTTCTTGCCTCTGTTCCACAGTATTTTTTTTCCTGTGTTTTTCTGAAAATCACGCTTTAAAGAAGTAAATCTGAGTAGTAGCTGATTACACTTGTGTTTGCATATAGCCAGCCTCAGTAACAAGCTTTTTGCTGTCCACTTGTAACCATTACTTCTCATTATACAGTTCTTAATTATAGGCAAGAAATGGTGCAATATATTCAGCATTGTGACCATTTCAGCTGTGCACAATGTTACAGTAATAAAGCATATATTTTCCATTTAGAAGTTGTTAATATCCACCACTAGACTAAATTGGTATTTAAAATAAGCAGAGTAAGTCTAATTATTGATTGGGGTCAATAAGGGTTTATAAGGGTTTTTTTTTGTCTAAAGCTGAAGGTTTGTATTTTTTTCGCACTTACTGTATCTATTCTCACCCATCTAGCACTACACATTATTAATGCAAAACCCTGCTTGGGATTCTATTTAAGATTCTGGTTCCTCTGGTGATTTTGACACCCAAAAATTGTCTTTCTTTCATCAGTTTGCATTTTTGAAAGAATGCTGTAGGAGGTGCAGTTGTGGTTCAGTCCATCTGAAATAATATGTAATCACTTTACAGTACTTTTTTTTTTTTGAGCTATTTACTTTTGATATATGATCAGTGTATTTTTATGATATTGAGTCCATTGACAAAACCGTTATTTCTCTTAATAAAGGTGGTAAGTAGTGTTCAGCTATTGTAGTTATTATACAGTGGCATCAAAGCTCATTGACAGAGTGGACATGCAGTTTCATGTGTAGATATTCATCCCTGGCTAATTGAGAAATGCACAGTTTGTCATTACGCCTCTGTGTAAGACACTGTATCTTTACAAGACCACACGACTGAGTGGGCAGGTGTTTTTTGTTTTTTTTCTTTCCCCTAAGCTTGGTAAAACCACTTTTAGTTTTAATGCCCTTGGAATTTGAAGCCAATGTGTTAGTTTGGCATGGTACCAAATGAGAGTGGCCTTTAAATGCCTGAGTAATATGTGTAAGTGTTTTATTAGAATAGATTATTATGCCTGTATCTGTGGTGTGAAAAATTTGTCTGTACCATTAGTGTTACTGTGTGATAAATCCATTAAAAAGGAATAAATGACAGAGTGAATATAAGAACACATTTACCTCCAAATTGTGATGGACTTGTATTTATCCAAGATAATAACCTTACCAATACAGGGGAAAGAAATCAAATCACATTTCTATCAAGACTGTATACAGATAGAAATGTGTTTGAGACCCCTCAGGGGTATGTGCCATCTTGAATTTAAATGGAAGCTTGACCAATTAATTATTATTATGATATTAGTCATGTCGCCCCTGGAACACTCGAAAAGAATCAGTGGGCTTTTGTTGTAATGTAGGAGTCTTGCCTGGCAGCAAATGGATGTGAGACTAATCCATGAATATTTGAGCACTTAATGGCTCTTGCATCTGAAATAAATGCGTGCAATCTCCCCCCACCCACACCGCAAGGTGTTAGTTGCCCTGATGCCTGCGGGTTAGAGATGCATCATCAGCCGTTGGATAAGGGCTAATAAGCCCCACAGTCTCTCATCAAAAATGAATGACCCTTATCTGCAATTAAAAATGAAACCCAGTTTGATGTTCTCACAACAAACTGTGGGGATGGGTATGATTCTGTCTCCTCAAGTGTCAACTATTCATTGTGACTCATTAGCAGGAGATGGGTGCAGGACCGATTCTATGGAAACAGATGTATTTTTGTGTGTGGAGATGCAGTCTGCCTTGTTGTGGGTGTAGCCATATGTCCAAAGTTACTTCATTTGAAAATGACTGTCTTTCCTGGCTGTAACTGAGTTTACACTGGCATCAAACAAATGTATTCATTAGTAGTCACCAGTATTTTTATGTGGTTGATAGCTGTCTGGATATAAATAGAATTCATGCATGTTGCTTTGCTATATGAATTATGTTGGCAGAAGGGAAAAAGCTGATGACACAGTGAGGTAGTATCTGTCATTATTTTGTCAGACACATCATTTGTAAAATGACATCTAAAAATGTCAGCTATTACAAACAGATTGAAAGCTCTTGAATTTGTGAAACAGTGAAATTTGTGTACGTGGATGATTGCTATTTATACATAGTTTCTGTATGTGGTGTCTGATATTTTCTGTCACAAGTAAAAGCTTCAAATTGGCTGCTTTTAAATTAGGATCAGTGCTGGAGGAAAAATTTAATAATTATCTTACAATGGCCTCCTGTTTTTAGGTCATACAGAATACTTCAGACTTATTTAGGGCACAATGTAATCTCTGTCTTCTTACTCAGGAAATGAATTTTACCTAAAGTATGTCTATAATGAACTCTGTTTAAGTGTTTGCAGCCTCTAGATTACTATTATATAACGGACCATTCTATTATTGTTAATTAATAAAAATAAATCTATTGAATTCTTTAAAACAAGCAAATCAAATAATATAACAAACATTAAATAAAGAATATACTACAATTTACTATTTATAATCTTTATTTTGCAAAACATTCACAGATTCTGAATAAGATTTTGCTGTCAACTTTACAATTTCACAACAACAGCAATTACAACATTTGCTCCCAAAGGAGAATAATATTTGCACATGCATTATGTATTTCAACCTGTTGATCATACATCACAGTAGTTGTACCTATGAACCCTGTTCTGAAACTGTTCAGAACCTGAACCAGTTCCTCTGATCTGAACGTTCTCAAAAGAAGGCAAAAGGTTTTCTATAATACATTGCAGTTCATAAACCATTATACATATACTCTTTGTCTTACTTAAAAGAAAAAAAAAGCTAGTTTGTGTCAAATGAAAGATTATACATAGTATGTCAGAAGAAACACAATACATAACAACTCTTTTTACTTTTCAAGGCTGGTTAGAAGGAGCTTGAGGAATGCAGAAGCAGCATACATTGCAGAATGTTCTCTTGTAAATACAGTGCAGGTCATGTGCTGATGGCTGGAAACATCAATGTGGGTTGATGGGTACTTTTGTGCTGGTTTGGGTCACTTGACAAAGTGTAGAGCCTCGCATTGCACTACCGATCCCCGGCTACTGTCCAGGCAGGTGAGCAGACGAAAGCCTGCTTTAAGAGCCATCATGACGGTTTCAAGCTTGAGGGTCTCCAGAGTGCACAGAAAGGTGCTATCCTCCTTGAGCACCAGACGTGAACCCTGCTCTGACTTGATGAAGTGCCGGAACTGGATGATATTAGATGAGACCACAAACTCCTCAGGGAAGCCATCCAGACGACTCTTGGAGATCTGCACCAGGCGTGCTTTGACTTTCTCAATGAAGGTTGCATCGCTACAGTAGACCTTGAGGCCATGTGAGCGCTCGTGGCTGTCAGTCACCTCTAGGAAGGCAGGTTCACGTTGACCTGCCTGTTGCTGCTCCCACTCTTTCAGTGCCTGGGCCAGCTCGCTCAGCCGGTAGAAGTCGGCCTCACGTCGTAGCAGTGCCAGTTCCTTGAAATCATCTGGCAGGATCAACTCTCCCGTCCTCAGGAAATTCAAAATGTGGCGGAAAACAGGCCCATCACGATCAATAAACGTGTTGCCCATGGAGTCTACATGCTGCACGGCTTTCTTACCACTGACAAGCTCTTCAAGTAGTGAGCCAGGGTGTTTGGCTAGAGTTTGCCGCTGTGCTGCATATAAGTAACCCCCCACATTGAGGGTGATGGTGCCCGAGGAGGGCTTCTTAAAGCTCTTGCTGGGCTGCAGCAAGTCCGGATTGATCTGCCTTAGCTCGCTTTCCATCCTTCTGAGATTCCATTCCATGCCGTTTCCCGAGCCCAGCCTGACAGTGTGTGTGGGGGGAGGAGTGTGTTTGCGTGAGTGCGGGCGAGCAAGCAAATAGCAGCGGCGCTGGCATTGAGTGCGGGAGCACTGAGCCCTGCCAGCAAGTGCCAGAGCCTTTCGCAGCCACACACACACGAGCATGCAAGCACGGTCACAAAAGCTTACACACTAGCAGGAGGAGGAGGAGGAGGAGGAGGAGGGTGGGCTGTTAAGGGTGGGCTTGTCTGCGTCAGTGGGGAGAGAGAGAGAGAGAGAGAGAGAGAGAGAGAGAGCGAGCGAGAGAGAGAGAGAGAGAGAGAGAACATGCAGCCCTTCCTCCCCTCCACTTTAAAGGCTGGATTTAATCACCTCTACACTCCGATGTGCTCCTCCGCTCTGGTTCAGCAATTAGCACACATTCGGCTCTAATGAAAGAGATCATCAGCTGGGCAGCAGCTTGTGAGCTTAGAGCACTGGGCCAAACAGTAAATGCTCAGTTAATATGCTGGGCTTAAACTGAACCACTGGAAATTTGGGGGCAGGCGGTTGGGGGTATTGATGTCAAAGTTTACACACATTTTAGTTCTCTTTTGAGAGATTTTGCTTCGGAGGGCCATCTGTTCTTATTGTGTACTTCTAGTGACTGTTGGCAGCTTTATAAATAAACACGGCCAGATCGAGAACAGCGCATTGGCATGTTTATGTAAATGACTTGTTTTTCATCTTTCAGACGGCATGTGTAGCTAATGCAACACACACTTTAAATTCTTAAAAGGGAAAGGATGTATCTTCTTTATGATGCTTGTATACATCCTAGAGAGAAAATTAATTAGTAGCCCATCAATTTTGGGAGAAACATTAATTCATAATTATGTAATGGCTAAGGAAGTCATTGACATGTTATTGACCTCAAGCTGACATGGAATATATTGCACAAGAACTACACTGTGCCATTAGCCTATAAAAACATTCCCAGAGTTCGGATTTAACATTTTTTTTTGTAATATTACCATAAGAATGTGGGCTGACAATAATAGACAGCCTAAGCAACGTCTGTTTGTCGCTAAGGAGATATGCCTTTATACAGACTGCCGTCTTAATGTGTCTCTGGCGTCGTTCTCTGCACTTGGCCATTGAGGTATTTCTGTCTGCTGTGTTTGTCAACAATGACATCAGTCACGTCAAATTATCTGTTTTGCCCTGGGTCAGGAGAGCTCGGATCTTTGGCATCATGTATGTTGTTTGAAGTTAGATGACTTCTTGTTACTACTCTGAGTTCACTTGCTGTTATAATTACAAAAATGCTTTAAAAATCGTGCAGAATTTTTCTAGTCGTTTCTCGGTTCTATTGGCTGTAGAGTCTGAGGGTAGATATAATACCTTACTTAATTATAATAAGTAGCTATAATCATTTGATTATTTCAAGTAATAAAAAGGACCAGCTTTATGCCAAGTGCTCTTTAGTGCAAAGAAATAGCGTGTCTCAAGTGCCTTTCTTCAGCTTATAGGAAATCAAGTTAGTCGGCATTTCTCAAAGGAGACTTTGAATCATCACCCTCAGTATTTGCCATGATGTGTTTTCCTATTAAATTTCAATTAATTTGAAAAAGAGAAGAGACTAACATAAAACCTCATCAAAAGTTTCAAATGGTATCACCAATACACTATAGTCACTCATTTACTGTAGGTGACTAAACATTAGACATCTGTGTACATACTGAGTACATCAAAGTACAGTGTGAGACAAGGGAGCTGCCCTAGACACGGTATGAGTAGAGACAAGCCGCTTCTTGAAACATGAATAATGCAGCGTGTAACTCACAGCAGTGCTGACGGCATATTTCTTAGTCTCATATATAGTGTTTGTGCTGTACCTGAAGGAACAGTGAAAATGCAGTATTTTTTTGTTTGTTTGTTTTGTTTTTTCTCTCTCAGGTGTTTTGTATGTTTTCTAGGAGAGAGGGTCTACACAAGACTTTCTTGTCAGATTTTAAGACCACAAGCTATTTGATGTATATATTAAAAGGTTCTCTTGTCAGTGTTTCTTGTGTGTGTCATTTCCTTCAAGTACATAGACGCTTGAAAATAATTGCTCACAGTTGTTGCCAAGATGGCCTCCAAGGGAAGACTTTTGGTAATTCGATGTACAAATAGTTTGTTTTTCTGAACATAATTATGAATATGTGTGGTTGGAGTATAGCTTATAGTAATTAAAAAAAAAATGACAGCATCATGTTTGTAATGAGTGAGATTTCAATTTTCAAACTGCAACAGAAGATGAATGTTTTACCATAAATTTCAGTCACTACAAATAATCAACAGTCAACAATAATCAACAATCCTTCATTCATTTATTTTCAGTAGGTGCTTTTTCCTGATCATAGTCACGGTGGCTCTGGAGCCTTTCACAGGAACACACTTTAAATAACTCCAGTCAATAATGCACACACGTTTTTATGCACGTTCATACTTAGTGGCATTTTACAGTAGCTAGTCTACCTGTTGGCATGTTTTCTGGGGTGGCAAACTGTCAAACCTGGAGTCATTGAAGAAAGATTTACTGGCAAACAGTGCAGCAACAATCACCAGTTGATCACTGCTTAATTTTTTGTGACAGTTAAGACACATAATTAGTATTCTCCACCCAAAATTCAAGATGCCAAACACTTCATTTCAGATCATTAAAATCACTACTTACTGGCAGTTCAATGGTTCAAGACTTGAAGGCTACAGAACTGAAGGTAGGGGGCTTTAAGCCCCAGCACCACCTACCTGCCACTGCCACCTTGATCAAGGCTCTTAACCTGCTCTGCTCCAAGGATACCATAACTTGGCTGATGCTGTGCTGTGGACCCAACTTCCTAAAAAGCTGGGATATGCTTCGGAAGAATTTCAGCCATATGATTGTAACAAAGGCTTCTATTTTGAATATTTATAGATATATTATATTTATAGATTTTGTATATCTATTTAAATTGTATACAGATCCAAATTTTGTACATAAATACACAGTTTGTACAGTGTATAATTAAACTTGTTTAGGATTAATATAGTTTTTCAATCATTAACCTGAAAATGTGTACATTTGTTAAGCTCCTAGTATGAGTACATTTATTTTTTTTGCTTACAGGTTGAATAGTTTGGGCTATTTGATTTAGCATAATGTTTTATTCCTCCGACCCTGAGTAGAGGAGCCATTATGTTTTCAGGTTGTCTGCTCAGTATTTAAGGAGTGTTTGAATGTTTGTAGACTTTAAATGAAATGATCAACAAATGAACTGATTAGGTTTGGATTAAACAGCAAGGTCAAGACAGTTCCTTTTTCATTTTTAAAAAAGGACTAAACCTGTGGTTGCATCCCAGGTTCTTCTTGTTTCAGTCATTACTAGATGAATGTGTAATACATTGATTTTCCCTTGTAACATTATATTTGTTCTTCTCCTCTACAAAGTTCTCAGGCAGATCAACAGTGTCCAGCTCTTATGAAGGGCCTGATGGTGTAACAGTATTATACAGTCCATGTGACCATGCGTTCATTAGCTCATGCTTACAGAAAGCCACTAGTAAGATGGATATGCTTAATGTAAGAGGCACTTGATTTCAACTTTCACAATAAATGTTAAATGCATTAACTCTTCTTTGCATAAGCATATTCTGTATATTAAAGCGTAGGATCCTGTGCCAAGTATTACGCTAGATTTTTACAGAGGTATGAGTAACTGCTCATTAGAGTTGTGTGTTAATTACAGCTGTCAGAGGGGATGTTAGCGAATCATTGTGTATCGTGATAGATTTCACAATGCATATCATGAATATAATGACATATTGAGTTGCAAACAGAAATGTAGTGAGAAGTTCAGCTAAAGTTCTTTCCTCAGGTATTTCTTAAAAAGAAAAATACACATGCAACCAGATGTCACTCCTGTTTTTCATTTTAAGGGTAATTGATGATAATTATAGTGAACAGTCATTTTTTTTTCTATGCCAAGATTTTCTATAAATGGTAACGGTGTTAAATTATTCATAGTTTGCTGAGGTGTTGGTTAAATCACTTGATTGGCAGTTGTTGAAGGAAAGACTTTTACATGAGACATTTGCCATTTGAAACTGCAAATTACAGTTGACCGTCATTGCATAACATGGAGGTGGTGGGTGGCAACAAGAGTTAAGACGTTCTAAAGAAAATGTCACACCGATGATAAAGATTTCCTCCACCTTTTTCCAACTGAGATCACTGTGATGCCTGGGGTGTTTCACAACAGTGTTTCATAGTCTTTCCAATTCTATATGGAAGAGTATGGTTGACACCCCGCCTTCTCCTTAGTCGCTACAGAGTTTGAGATTGAAACACAAGAGCAATATTCACAGTTTAAAGTGGATGCCAAAAACAGTCCAAAGTGAGAAATTGTCTCTCCGATTAATTTCAAGGCATAAATAACCCACTGAAAAATTCATCACAAAACTCTGGATGAGCCATATATTTTAGAAGACATAACAATTGACTTTGATGATGGGGATGATGCAAAGATTGCCCTGAAATGCTTGTCTTTGGCAGGTACTTGCAAATGAGCTGAGAAATCTGATTCAAGGCACTGGTGCCTACAGGTTGTTGAGAGAGCAAGAAAGAAAGAAAAAAAAAAGAGGGAGTGAGTGTGTGCGTGTAGATGACTCGGGATTTGTGGATGTTTTGAGCCCAGGCAGAGCAAAGCGGATGGTAACCTGTGAGGGGGTGTAAGATTGACCTCTAACCTTGCCAACATCTCAGCAGCGGTTTGGCAGCCCACAGCCTACACCACCCCCAACTCCATTGAGCGTAGATGTGAATGCCTCCTGCTACATAACTGGAGGTTTCTCCGATATTGTTCCTATGATCATTCTTGTGTAACATTAAAGAGCATGAACAGTTAGGTGTTTTATTTTTCCCCCAAATAAAAACCACATGGCCTCTTGTGCCGCTGAACTGTGCGTTACTGTGAGGCAAATGGATGCTTCAAAATAGAAGTGGGTGTATTTATTAAGTCACTCCAACAAGTACTCCTGCACTCATCAGTCAGTAATTGCTAATAATTGTGTGCAAGAACGGTGATGGATTTTGTGGCTGAAATTGTGATTCTGTTAAAAGGTTTTGTATCGGACCAGAGAGCCATCAAAACCATGACATTTAGTGGTATTGTTTGGTACATGAACACAGTTTTATCAAATATTAAATCATTCAGTCATAAGACCACAGATGTGTACATCACACAGATAAGGGCTTCACACCAGAAAAACAAAAGAGTGAGTGAGTGAGTGAGTGAGTGAGTGAGTGAGTGAGTGAGTGAGTGAGTGAGTGAGTGAGTGAGTGAGTGAGT
>JAOTRN010000048.1:12122647-12137510 GCA_028566695.1 Bagroides melapterus
TGATGGTCAAGTGTCCATATACTTTTGGCTACATAATGTATGTATATTGCTCTTGCAACTGCACAGATTTCCTATTACTTTTGCTGTAGATACTGAATAATTTATAGTCGTAACCAAAAAATATGCTTCAATATGAATAATAACCCAATACTTTATACTGTTAAGCATGAACAACCAAGCATTTCAGGCATGAATTTTCCAAGGAAATTCTTTTATTTGTTAGGAAATTAAATGCTTAGAATTTTTGATTGCACTGCCAGCACACTATCAACATCAATGACACGATTATGTAAAAATCCATGAAATGTAGTGCACTGTAGGTGTGTGAGTAAAGATGCAACAGCACATATCCATTCTCCAGTGATTTATATGATAATTGTCATTATTATTTATTTTTTATTTGTTATTTTATTTATTTATTTTATACATTTGTGTAACCAAAGTTTTAATTGAGTGCAAAATGTCAAGGGTTCACTCAAAGAACATATTATCTTGGTAAAAGGCAAAATCCTGTTTCCAGGACAAATGTATTTAATAGAACAATCAACAAGCATGTCCTCACACTGAGGTATTTTTTCATACACTTAATTATTCTACTGTTTCAGCAATTATGTTATCATCCCAACATTGAATTTGATTTTTAATTGCATGAGTGCTCTTAAAAGGAAGCTCATTTCAGTTGATATAACTGTCATGGAGTAAGCCCAACCATCAAAGCTTTTTTTTTGTTACTTGTTCACTTCAATTTCTTCCCATTTAAAATCGATTCACCATTATATCAAGACCATCTTAAGCAGGGTCCATGCACGAATAATTCAGCATCTCTGTTTCTTTGCTGTAAATGTCATTGTTTTAAAAATGGTAATAATGGTTAATAAAGGTTAAAATAAACTTATATGGATTAAAGACCTCATATGAAACTCTTCAGTCCTTTGCAAACTAAAGAAAATATATAAATGTAAAACAATGTGCTTGGTTAGAAGGGAATATTAACTACATTTTTTTTTCTGTGAATTTCTTCATACATTTCTTTCTTTTTGCCTCTTGAATTTATTTTATTCCAGAACAGTTATATATCTGATCTCCATTTTTCCTCTTTTAATTAACCATTGTGTTTGCATATGTTCATTAGTCAACAGTGATTGAATGTCTATTGTTTTTTTTTGGAAATGTCTTAACATGTTTGTACTTACTTTTAATCATTATAATGATGATAAAAGATAGAATTGTGGATACAATCTACTTTTTTCTGCTGTGACAGCAGTGTGAGAGATTAAGAGAGAATAATTCTGTACTCTGCCAATCTCACTGCATTACATGGGTGGTATATAGGGCACATTTTAGGGTGCACAGACATAAGCTATGTCTGTCTGGAATCTCCCAGTGTCCCTGTCTGAAGGACTTCTCCTCCCTTTGCCCTTCTAACTCTAATGATTCTAATTCCCCATGCAAATACTATTCATTTGCTTCAGTTGAATAATGCTGGCTTCTCCTTAACCCTGAGGCTGTGGTAACGGAAATACAGGGAAGTTGGCAATTACAAATTTGTACCCTACATTGTGTGCCCTAACTTATATGAACTACGCTATCAGTTGTGGAATTGAGGAGAGGAGGTCGAACATAGCCGTTGGATGGTGCACTGTGATTGAAGAAAATTCTTTTGCCAAGAAACACGTTAAAAAAAAATCTTGATGATGTGATCCATGTGAGACATATTTATACATGACTGATTAATTACAGGGTAAGTTATGGGTGGCGGTTTCTGAAGCTGAATGTGTGTGTGTGTGTATGTGTGTGTGTGTGTGTGTGTGTGTGTGTGCATGCACAACTGCAACCCAACAGGGGTGATAATCTCTCATTACCCATGGTCCCTGGGTATTCCTGTGTGGTATGGAGTGGGACAGTCCTGAGCCATATTCTTCCCAGGGGCAGATGGAGCAAAGGCAGTCACTCGATATATGAGCTCCCATGCCTCTTGTCCAGTGTGCTCAAGCACAACACATTCATCACTGAAAAGATGTGGCCACTAAATCAACATGATGGGACCCAGATTCCACTAACCCTTTTTGAATGCTGTCATATCATATTCTGAGGCAAGAATGAATGCATTATCTGTGTTATGGCCATCATGAGCATTCTGTACAGCTGTGTCTTAAACACAGTATTACACAAATCATACACTGCCAGGCTAATTTGTACAAATGGAAAAATCTTGCTGCTGCATGCTAAATGTCTCACCAATTATCGATGATATAATCTCAATATAATATTAAAGGCGAGAAACAAAAATTTGGATTCAGGACGTTTTTGTTTAAAAAAAAGATTTGATTTCCCAGATGCTAAAATTAAAACGGTATAAAGATCTAATTTCACAGTTGAAATGTCTTATTTATCTGTCTGGCTGCATAGTTAACTCATTAACACTCAGTGTCTATTAGCCTTGGGCAATGCCATGAACAGAGAAAGAGAGATCATTGTTTCAGAAGTGCCTCTGTGGGACTTCACTACAAATGCATCAAATACATTCACTTCAGTATGTGATCTAGATTTTTAATATACTCCAAAGACACCCTTCAGTGGCAAAGGAAATTGTGGTTTTGTCTCATTATTAGATTGTACAATTGGTCTGTGTGCTTGGGGCAAGATTGATCACCAGTGGGCTTATTATCATTATGAGAACATTTAGTGCCAGTCCCTGTTGCCAACCATGCTGATTGTACGAAAACATCCCCCTAATAACCTTAACAAGAATACTGCCCCAGGATGGCCAATGTATTTCATAGAGAGGGGCTGTAAACTGCTGGAGGCAACTCATGCACTGTCCCTTACAAAGTCACCCTGTGATTCCCTCACGCTGCTTCCCTCTTCCTCTCGTCTTTATGGCTTCCAGGATTTTGCTCAGGTTCAGTAATCCCTTAACCCTCATTTTCCTGGTCTTTTTTCAGCTCTCTATGGCTGTCCACATTGTGCGAAGTGGAGGGATATCCAAAACGATCACGACTTTTACGTCAAAGCATGGTCAAAATAACATTTAATTGGAAATCATATGTGATTAGATTATATTAAGAATGTGACTTTCCTTTGAATGAAACAAAGAAAATTGTGAATATAAGATAGAAGGGTATCTGATGCATGCATTAATTTGCTTGGGAATTAAGTGGTCATTCATAAGATAACCGAAAAAAAAAATCCACAGAGAGGCTACAATATTTAAAAGAATATGAGTGCGCTTCTGAAGAAATAGTACAGTCCCATCACAGTCTTTATTATAATTCTGCAGAGCTCTATATGCGCTCAGTTAGTGGCCTACTGTATGTGCTGCGAGTAGGGTTGCCAGGTTCAGGAAAACAGAAAGGTTGAGTCGGAAAGTCTGTTTAAAACCTGCACAAAACAAGTCCAAGATATTTACCTTTATCTACAGCCATAGAAATGTAAAAAAATAGAATTGTTAGGTGTCTAAAGCAATAATTAAAATAAAATAATTTATTAGTCGTCAATTATTGATTCCAACAATTGTATGTACAACATTTCTACACGATATACAGAATATAACAGAAAGATCAATTAAAACAATTATTAATTGTATATTGTTATGGATATAATTAGAATTAATTTTTTTATTAAATTTTTTTATTAATTTTTTTTTTATTAATTTTTTTTTTTTTATTAATTATTAACTATTGTGTGTTAAATACCAAGTGATAAAGTGATGAATAAATTTACATGATAATTTCACATTTCTTCTGATTCTAATCCAGGTTGTCTTAACGGAAGCGTTAAATATTTAAAATAGTTATTAAAACGCGCACCTTTTAATTTTCAATGGCAATTTAATTTTAACTTGTCAGGAAAACCGCGAATCTGGCAACGCTGTGCATAAGAGAGTCTCGCCCCTTCAGGCATCGGTCAACAGCGCCGTCTAGAGCGCGTGGCAGGAAGAGCGCATGAGCTCCGCGGTGACGTCAGAGGCGCGCTGCCTCGGTTCAGTCATGTGTATGGAAAGTCAGCTCGCTTTAGAGATAACAAACAAGGAAATCAGGACTTTTGGTTAGGCAGACAGCCGGACTGAGATCCCACACTCAATTATATTTTAGTTATAGTTTAGTTTTAAACATCCATTGAGTCGTCATGGCGTCTCTTTTTAGGAAGAAGACTGTCGACGGTAAGTTACTTTTTTTTTTTTACTGATTAATTCCTTCTTTTTGCATCTATTTGCATCTAATTGCTGTCACAATTTCTTTATTCAAACCTGCTACATGTGCTAATTTATTTCTACCTGTTCTCCTAACACCAGCAGCTGAGGAAGTTTATTCTATTTTTGTGATGAAACAGCAATATGGTTAGAATGTACTACTATATATTAATAATGTGTGTGGAAAGAGCCCACATACATTATTAATATAATAATAATAATAATAATAATAATAATAATAATAATAATAATAATAATAACTGTTCCTGTTAAATATATTCTGTTTATTAGTATATTTTACAGTACTGTATAAAATTATGTCACTGGTACAGAATTTGAAATCACCTGACCTCAGCTCACCAGAGCCTGTGTATATAACACACTGAATTTGACTGAGGTAAAGCTTAGAATATTCAAGTGTAATTCAATTACCTGGTTTAGTTAGAGGGATCCTGCTCTTACTGCTTGTTGGAGCCAGACTAAATGCTTAGTTCATGGTTTTTCCATGGCTTTTAAAGCCCAAACCTTTCTTTTCCTCACAATGGTACACCAGTTTCCTTTCCATTCATGACACTGAATGAAGTCTGCTGTATTTATATGCTATACTTTATTGTATATTGCAGATACGTACCTTTTTTGTTATTATTTTTTATTATTATTTAATACACATATTTTTCTCCCCTTTAGATATCCTTATCATCTAATCATTTATAATTTATTTCTGTCAGAAATAATGTCTCCAGAAGTGCATTTTCCAGGCTTTACAGTTTCTGTTTACTGTACGTTTATTTGTTATATCTGTGCTAACCCAGCAGAGATATATTTGAACTGAATTACAGTAATGTCTCCCTCCATCTTTGTACGTAACAGAACATACTACACTTGACTGAGGTGAATTGTACAGTTTTTGAGGATTATTCGGGGCACCTGTATTAACAAGTCATTTAATGTATTGATTCTGTTTAATGAGGTACATCAAAAAGCGGTTTAGTCAGAGGGATCCTGCTCTTAATGCTTGATGGTGCCAGACTAAGTGCTTAGTTCATGGCTATGTTATTCAAGGATTTTATAGCTAATTTCTTTCTCTCCTTTCTTTTCCTAACAGTGGTGTTAAATCAACTTCATATCAATGTATAGCACAGACTACTGAAATAGTCTAGATTTACATGTACCACTTTCCGTACATTCAGTACAAAATATTGAATTAATTTATTTTATTTTGGCCATCAATAAGAGGTATTTTAATCTGATTGATTGGAGAATCAAATCATTGCATTTATAGGATGCAGATTTTTTATTTAATTTATTTAATTATAATAATTTTACACACAGATATTCTGTTTTGCCAAAAATGTCTGCTGGACACTTTCTTCTGGCACCCATTCAAATATGTTTCATAATAATCATTAATGATTGATCTCTGTGATTAAAGTGTTTCAAAAAGTGTATATCTATAAATACTTTTAGAGATAGGCTATACAATTTAGCCTTATACTGCATATTTCTTTCATGTTTGTTGTATTTGTGCTAAACCTTAACAGATATGAAAACTACTTACACTTCACCATATTTCATGTAATTTCAAACTTTAATAGAATGATTTATAATTAGTCTTTTGAAAGGTTTAACAGATCACTGTTTTAGTAAAAACATCCATTAATGAAACCCATAAGCACAATAAATAATAATTAATACTTACATGTTGGCTGCATTCCTCTGACATTGCTTTTCCGTGGTGTATTTCTCAGGTTCAAGTGCCCGTTTGAATCAGCATTTGTGCCATGTTAACCCAGTATTAACCCCGTGTTGTGCAGTGCCAGCGTGCCAGTTCTCTACCTTACTTTGAGATGACACAGTTTTGTCCCAGACTTGCGTGAACGACATCCCACCCTCTAATACGTGTCGATATACGTCATCTTTTACGTAAACGCATTAAAGTCATTAACAGCTACTTTGCCATTTTTTGGGCAATACATTGGTATATTTATATATTTATATTATATATATTTATATAAGAATAATTAGTAAACTTTATTATATTTCTTTCTTTATACATCCTTTATATATCCAATAAGTATATTTTGATTTATTTAATTTTTATTGGATTTTTTTCATTGAATGTTTTACAACCTTTTTTTTTTTTCAAAGTTTTTAAAATATTAATTTGGGATTATTATTATTATTATTATTATTATTATTATTATTATTATTATTATTATTATTATTATTATTATATCATATTTGTTTGATGTATCTAGTTTTCTTTTCTTTTCTTCTTCCCAGCAATTTTGTTTTGTTTTACCTGCCCAGCAGAGGATATCATTGTCATGCATGAGAAGTATGTGTCAGACTGTAATATCCCTACAGGCAGTGAGCTCCCTTTCCTGGTGCCTGAAGTGTGTGAGCACGGATGTCTTTTGAACGGTGGATGGAGGTTAACTTTTATACTACAAAAATGTATGAAATGAAAATGCCTAGTTTGCCTCTAGACAAACCCACCACATCCTTGATTCATGTCTTGCTTTTCCCTTGTCTCATATAAATGCTTGAGTATTTTACTCAAGGCAATATTATGATTAAGCAATCCCTTTTTTTGTTCATGTAGACTGTCTAATGGGATAAATTGGGCTCATTTTTAAACCAAATTATGTGTTGCTGCAGTTAGTTTACAGCGATTCTGTATAATATATTTTTGATTTTAATTAATTCATTTATTTTTTTATATTTAATGTTAGATGATTTTTATAGTGGACCCTGATACTATTGTGTTTCTGCAGTTATAATCGAAGTTGAAGTAGGATCATCAGTATGTTTTAGGGTTGAGAAGCTTTTGGAAGAGCCTTGTTATATTATTACAGAAAAAAATAAGCTGGTAAATTTGGCTTTGGCACCAAATAAACAATCAGATTCTATGTTACATGCTCCAGAAGATTTCTTCTGGAATTTTCATATCTGTTAAATCGTGTATGTTTATTTATCCAAGTAAAGACAAAGGTCATCTTTTGAAAGTAGCTTTGTGATTGTTTTGAAGCAGCCAATAATCTCTTTTTAAATGATTTCTCTATGGACAGAGCTAATCTGAATCAGAGATGGACTGTCATGGTCTGAAGTCCCAATAAAATGTAGATCTAATAATACAAAGACTGTATGTCTCAGTGGGAGTGAAGCAATGCCATAATAATATGGCTTTTCCCATGTGATCACAACTAATTAACTCATTTTATATCAGGGTGAATCACTGAGCAGTTGTATACAACAGTATTTTGAGCATGTTGTAGAGGACTAATCTCAATTTTTAATTATATTTCTCTTTAGGGAAAATGTTTACTGTTATTTGTTAACTGTAAATAATGAAAAATACTGAACTAATTTATTTTAATATGGCCAGAAGATTAATTTACTTCTGATTAATTAAAGAATAAAATCATTGCATTTTTTTGGATGCAGTTTTTTTAAGTACAGTTTCATTTTTTATTTTTATTTTTTTTTTATTTTACACTTAGATAGATAGATAGACAGATGGATAAATAGATTTCTGAACACAATTTGCTGTCAGTATTGCAGGATGTTCAGAATAGGTTTAGTGGCCTACATAATGGTCCACAGTGAAAGAAGGGCTCAGAGTTTCAGTTCAATGAACTATAACTGGATTTTCAAGACGTTTTTTTTTTTTCATGTTCCTCTTCATCCTTTTCTGCCACAGATATCATCAAAGAGCAGACTAAAGAGCTGAGAGGCACACAGAGACAAATCAGCAGAGACCGTGCTGCTTTGGAAAAACAGGAGAAGCAAATGGTAAGTGGAATAGAAAAATGGCATGTTAGCATATCAATGCAAAACAAAACATTCATGAATTCAATCGAACTATACAGAGCACTTTCAGTAATTTCACTTAAGTGTTGTCTGTCCCGATTGTGACTTATTGCTCCAAAACCTAAAATTAAGTTCTGTGTTTAGGCTTCAGAAACAAATGAATTAATGACCCTAATAGGAGGGATACTTGCTAAAACACCTGAGGACTGAGGAGAGTTCTCTTGGAGGCTGTGTGTATTATAATCTATGTGTAATGTATTTCCCTTTGATTGTACCATGTTCTCATCATTAATAGACATATGAATATAATTGGCTCCCAGGAGGTTCCTGTAATCATATAATTAATTGTTATTCTGATTAAGAAATTGCTTCATGGTAAGACCTACAAAGTCTTTTTGCAGAAGTTTACAAGCAATGGAAGCATTTTTGTGTATTTGTGAATAAAGGACTTGTGGAGCATTAATTTATCTGTCGGCCCTGACAATGTATTAAATAATAATATTGTGTCATTTGGCAGAGTCTGCAGAGCAGTACAGTGTACTTACCATAGCTTATGATGTTGGATCTACTGTCAGACTGTAAGCAGGAAGCTGTACTGCTTTCGACATCAGTCTGTCACTTGCTCCAGCTCTCAGAATCTAAGAGCTGCCTAGGGGCTGACACAGCAATAAAACATCCCTAATAAGTTGTATTCCACTGTTCCCATTTCACTTCACCAAACAATATTAATAGTCACCACAACACAATCAGGTTCTCCTCAGCAGTATGTTTCAAAGCAAAATTCCCCCAATTCAGTCAGGCAGAGTGACACCGGCCTAGTGAATCATCTGTCATGATATACAGGGCACTGTTTTTAAAGGCATATTTTTATACTGAATACGAAGATGCATTGTATGATTTTATCAATGCTTCCTTCAAGCTGTTATTTTATGAAGGATAGTGACAGTTGGCAAGCACATACTTCACTGTACATGGAGATTTTCAGCACTTTATAAACACTGTATCTCAAAAGTTTGGCCAAACGCACATCCCCCAAAACAATATCTGCTATGCTGCAAGAAAATTACAGTTTAAAACATGGTAGGTATCATTGGCATTCTTGGAATTTTGGTATTAATTCTTTATAAGAAGAAGACATTTATGACTTAGTTATCAATAATGAACACTTCTGTAATATAAAGACGCTAAATAATGAAAAATCAACTGCTGTTGTCAATTTAATTGAATTCAAAAATTCAGTGTTACAGTAAAATGTTGGTATATCAGTAGAGAACTTCTTATATATTCAGATCATTTTCAGAAAAATCACAATAAAGGTATGACAGTAAAAGTCTTCACAAAATCTAGGACAGATTCTCTCTACTTTTATTCACTTACTAACAGATGCTTACTTGAGAATCTAAACAAGTCATCAGCTTGGTGCATCAGCTTCAACTGTTCAATGTGTTTGACTTATTTGTCCTTGACAGGAAATGGAAATTAAGAAAATGGCCAAGGCAGGAAACCGAGATGCCTGCAAGATACTGGCCAAGCAGCTGGTCCAGCTGAGGAAGCAGAAGAACCGAACCTATGCTGTGAGCTCCAAAGTGACCTCTATGTCCACACAGACCAAGGTCATGAACTCTCAAATGAAAATGGCTGGAGCTATGTCTAACACAGCCAAGGTAACACTGGTGCCACTAGATATCCCTACGTTTAGGACTCATCATTTATGTGATTAGTGCTGGTGGGAAAACTTTAGGAAGGCTGCAAAAACAGAAGCCCATACACAGCAGATTCTGAGCTTCAAAAGAATGCATAAGCAGGTGTAATTAGTGTTAGTCTCTGGAGGAGCAGAGGCAGCAGGCATGCAAATCAACCATTCCTGATACAGAGCTACTAACAGAAAAAAGAATCAGAATATCCTAAACCCACTGGAGGGCAAGTCTGTTGTCAGCAGCTGTGGTAATTCAAGCCACAATAGCGTTTGTTAAATTGCTGCATTGCTTGTAGCTTGGTCTAGGAAGTGAGCTCTCAGCCCAAAATAAGGTAAGCCACTGCCCCATGGATGCCTTTGGCAGAATGACTAGTTTAAGCCTTGAGCATTTACACTGAAAAAAATACAACAGTGTCTAAAAAGCAGGGCAGTAATCATATGAATACCTGAACTAGGAATAATGATATAGGATTCTTATTTCATTATCATTATATATGCTCCTTTTTGTCTGGGTTATGGATTTGTGGAATTATATTGAACCATTAGAGATGAAATTCTTAAACGAGTGCAAGACTAGTGCATATTGTTTAAATGTCTAATAAATTATTCGAAATTAAATTGAAATAAACATTTTGTAAATTAGCATATTATATTTCACAAATTTCAGTATTAAATCGAAATAGCTGTATTGAAGTTTAGAATAAAATTGTCATGACTTATGACAAACCCTCAGGCAGGATCAATGATAAAATATAGAATATAAATATACTTTATTTTTCATAAATTTAAAGTTAATTCATGATGCATTTAATTGAATTTAGTAGGTGTTCCTCTTCTAGGTTATAGTTAAACTAGGCCAGACACTCACACAGACACTGTCTTCTCTGTATCAGGAAGAAATCTATTAATATTTACTTTCCAGATTGTTGATGTGTCCTGGGATTTGTAGTGTCATAGTGAAGGCTTTGTGGAAGCTCCTGTCAAAGACATGGCCTGTAATGAGGATGTGACAGAGTTGATTTGTGTAAATAATTCTCTATAATCAAATGGGGCTTTTCCTGTTTTATCTGCAGTTTTATTCTGCTGAAACCCCATAAGGCCTTTAAAAAAGTCTGCTCCAGCTCAACCTGTTTTATTTGTGCTGTACTTAAAGCAGGATTTATGCTGAGCTACATTCAAAATATATTCATCCCTTCTGGATCCTGCCTGTGATTATTATGTTTTATCCATGTATGTCATATGCTACCTTTCTGTGTTTCTCTGAATCTGATTCATAGCATGCAGTCTGTTTAATTTTGCAGACTATGCAGACTGTCAATAAAAAAATGGACCCAAAGAAGACTTTGCAGACAATGCAGGACTTCCAGAAAGAAAACCTGAAAATGGGCATGACTGAAGATATGAGTGAGAATACTTTTTTTTTTAATTATTATTATTGCTTTGTTGGCCTTGTTTCACAAAGACATACATACATTTATACTGGAGAAACGTAAATAAAACCAGGTGAAAATAGAAGCTGAGATAAACATAAATAAATATATACTCTCTTATAAATAAATCTCTTATAAATAAATAAATATATATCTCTTCAAAGTAGTTCTAAAAAAATTATTAAATTAATAAATTTAAATCCCATAATTAGTTTTTTCCTCACTAATTATTCAATTATCTTTTTTCTGCATTCCCTTGCTCTTATAATAACGAGGAGTCAGTCAATGATTCATTAATCACTAGATGCTTCGTATTCTCAACTAATGGCTGCACACAGATGACAGATCCAATACAACTAAAAATGCTAATCTAGAACATTTTCTCTTTGTGTTTAAGTCAGGTTAATAGTTTTATGCAAATTTGTTTAGCTGTTTTCAGTAAATAAAGCTAAAAACTGATTACAGTGAAATCTAAAGACGTACAGAAGTTAAAGCTTGATGAATGGGGTAATGTGGCCAGCATTTCACACTTATAAACTTAATGATCTGAAATTATGCTTTTTTCTATAACTAACTAAAATAAACATAAATCTATCTTCTGCAAGAAGCATGCACGTATCATTTTATATCTCTGTGTGGTTTTAACACCCCATAATTATCATGTAGATGAAATACAGAAATAAATAGAACAGAATAAAATGCAGAAAAGGAATACAATAAATATGCCAAAATGTATGCCAAAATATGTATGAATGCATAAATAAATAGATTTTCTTTAAGGTTCTTCAGATCTTGTTATTTATTACTAAGTTATTAATATAACAATGTCATACTTGTCTCATATCTAGTGAACAATAATTTGCTAATCTTTTTTTTTTTTTTTAAATCTTCAGTCAATGACACACTGGATGAAATCTTTAGTGAGTCAGGGGATGAAGAGGAATCTCAGGACATTGTGAACCAGGTGCTGGATGAAATTGGCATTGAAATTTCTGGAAAGGTAAAAGACATTTACAATCTAGCCCAATTTCTGAGTTGTTCTCCATCTGTCTCATATGAATTGTTTGGTGTTGTACAGAGATTTTATGTAGTTTAGGCAGATGTGTGGCTTTTAGCTTTGCCTTTGGTTTGTTGCTTACCCAGTTCTGTCAACTCAGACAGATGTATAATGTGCTCCCTTGGGCTGAAATATAATCCATATATTACCACCGTTCTTTCAGCTTTCTCTTTGTTAGTTCTTTCAAAAATGATGTGATTATTTGTTCTTGATGTGTCTAACTTCAGACATTATTCTGAAGGACTGACACAGACAAACAGCTGTATGGTTGTTGGTTGTTAAGATGATGTGATTTTGCTGAATGGTGCTGTGCAGATGGTGAGAGCCCCCTCAGCTGGAAAGAGTCTCCCCGGCGCATCAAAGTCCAAAGGCGTTACCATTTCCGATGAGGACATTGAGAGGCAGCTGAAAGCCCTGGGAATGGATTAAAGCTCTTTACACTCTACACCTGTGCTCTCAGAGCCAAAGCAAAGGGCTTATACTAAAGCACTCATGTGTACATGACTTTACTAGCTGTTGATACAGAGGGCCACAGGGCAGCTACTAAATCAGTGATTTAAAAATATAAAGACCATGTGGTTTGTAAGGATTTGATGTAGATATCTAAAGACAAAGTGGTATTGGGGTGAGTAAAGGAATGGTTTTGTGAACCATTTAAGATACTGTATCTAAAGACAAACCTTCTCTGATTTATGTTTTAATCAATTTAAGGTTTCAATCCAATTGTCTAGCAGCACTGCATAATCCAATAATATGCTTTGACGGAGTTGTTATATCGGTTTAGTAGATAACTTCCTGTAAATCTACAAATCTATATATATATGAGTTTTAGTATCCCCCAGCTCTGTACTCTTCATGTGTTCTCCTACCTGAGTTGGTGCTACCCAGGACATCAGCCTGAGTTCACAGAGTTCTCCACCATTTTTCTTGTATATCATTTAGCCATGGACCTATTTTGCACTTCCAAAAGTAAGGTGTAATGGTTTTAGTGTACGTAATATTAACATTCTGGTAATGTGTGCTGTTTTGTACTTTTGCAGCTATGAGATATCCCATCTCTGTAGGTTCTTTTGAAAATACTTTCCAGCTAAGGCTTTGGGGTCACAATGAAATGAGTGGCTTTTGTGTGCAGTTGGTAAGGATTTGGTAAGCATTTGTCTTGTTCATTGAAAAATCTCACAAAGATTTATTGAATGGCATTATGATGAAATAGCCTGCATTACTGAATTCATTAGGCTACTTGATGCATAGTCCTAATTAACATAATACATACTGTAATTTAGATATGCGTGTACAAGGATATACAAGTGGACTGTCAGCAACAGTAACTCAATTAGCTCTATATTAGCTCCACTAAGAGGTCTTTAATTGGATGCGACACACAGGTGTTGAAGAAACACAAAACTGTAGTGTCAGCTCCGGTTAATTATGTGCTCCAGTATTTGCTGAAGAACGCTGTGTTTCAGGCGTCATTATCACAGCTTAGTCCACACGTGCAAGCTAATTATGCAAAAGGTCTGTTACTGACCTGAGAATTCCCCTGTCATGGTCAAATTGGAGCAGTGTCTACAGATAAGAGAAACAAGCCGTGCTTAAATTCCCAGAAATGAAGTCAGTGTTACTGCTGAGGTTCTCATGTTAATGAGTGAATACATCATTAGCTGAAGGACATTTACATTTAAATCATTTTGTGACTACTGAATTGTACAACTTGAATCGTAAAGTATGCAAAAGTCATTAAACTCTGGTGTAATTTTAGTGCCACTTGGAAAAGCAATACATCTATCCACTTTTCTTTTTCTTTTTAACATTAGGATTCTCAGTATGCTTTAATTTGTTTTTTAATTTGTGTATTTTAATTTAACTGATTTTTAAGGTATGTGAATAAAATTTTATTGATTCGTTCAATTTTGTAATGAATAAAAATTAAATGAAACACCTTGTGGTGTGTTCAATGTTTCTTACCAAACCTTTTATACATATATATATATTATATATTATTATTATTATTATTATTATTATTATTTTTTTTTTTTTCTGTGTTTTAAGTTTGTTTGTTTTCTTGAGAAATTGCAATGCATACATGTACAAGTGCTAAGTTGTCCATTTAGACTATTTTTAATTGCATTCAATTATAGTTAATTGTTCTTAATGATAAGCAAATATAATTTTTACATAAGGACTTAATGAGTTTTTGCAGCATGACCTTGCTTAATTGAATTTCTGTAGAACCCATTAGTTAAATAATTTAACAATGTGTGAAATAATGGCTTATAAATCATTTTATGATGAATAGACTTGTGGAGAAAATCTATTTCCACCATTTCTTGTTGTTTTTATTATTCTGTGTGCATGTATAGTTACTTGAATGATTGTTTGCCAACAATGCTGCACCATTAAGTGTAAATTCAACTCTATAACTATAAAAAAGTAATGTTTTGTTTATTGCAAACAGTGACAGGATGTTGATGGTGTAGATCATGATATTCTATGAATAAGGGTGAGAAAGACCTGAATGTGTTCATACACTCAGGATTGTAGAACACTGCAATAAATATTCCACAATAAAACCCATTGGGGACAGAGAAGTGCTAATACTACTGCTCTATACACCTGGAGAACTAAATTAATGTCTACCTCCCAACACTTGGGGCATGCACATCCCCCTACAAAAT
>JAOTRN010000048.1:12158008-12172563 GCA_028566695.1 Bagroides melapterus
TGTGTGTGTGTGTGTGTGTGTGTGTGTGTGTGATGGTTGTAGGAGTGTGTTAGAGAGTGTGATGGTTTTTTGACTATTTTGTTAGTGTTGGGAATTGGAGTTGGTGTATGGTGGACATAAGAGCATGGATGTTGTTTTGGTGTATATGTGTGTCAAATAGGAGCTTGTTGGTGTGTGTGATGGTAATAGGTATATTTTGGTGTTTGTAATGAACATAGGGTTTAGTTGCCGTCTGATGTTATTGGAACATGCAGGTGTAAATGGTGAACTTATATAGTACCACAGAAAATTAGATACATGCAAAATATTCAAATTTCACAGGCTTAATCAGACAAAATCAACATGGAGTAAGTAACTGCTAGCCATAACAAATGTATCTTGTCTTGAATGCTGTATATTTCAGTGAATTTCCATTTGAATCTTATTCAAATTGGTCTGATCACCTGGTGTTGGTGTATTATAATTACATGCCTTGCACACAGATTCAGTGCTGAAGATATAAAATGTCTGTTTTGGTTGTTCAACTCTTAGCATTCTTAATTCTGGTACAAACCAATAATATGTAACGTAAAAACAGTGTCATCGTACATATTTAAGCAAAATAAAATACTTCAGTCATGAAAAGCGTAATTAGAGTTTGTCCATTTCTCAAGTGTTTGTACTTGAGTTATGAAAATATGAAAACCAAATTGAATATTTTAATCAAGTCACCCAATTTAAACCCATCTCCATGATAAATAAGATCCATTCTGCCGGAACAAATCAAAGATTATTACAGTTGGGCAAACTGAACAGCCCCCCCATAATGCCTGTCTTCTAAAATATAACCTTTGACGGGTTTATTACATCTATATGATTACATAATTTGCAATTATATCCTTATTAGAATGTATGTATGTATGTATGTATCTGGGTGTTGCATGTTTTAAATACTTTTTTATATATTGTGTACATTTCTTTATGCAAATTGTTAGGGTATTGTTTACATCATATCGCTTCATCAATTCAAATAAGGTTTCCCTCTCTTATTTCTTTGTACTTGTGTACAAAGGTAGTTTGTCAGTCAGACTATAACAGCAGGTAAAATATATGCTGTAGTAAAAGAAAATTAAGACTAATATTCTAGAACTGTTTTTAGTTTGATGTCTGGATTTTACCCTGAATTCTTCAGTTCAGGTAATTGGTCATTATACATTATTTTATTTCCGAGCTTTCAGTGATCATTATTGTGAGTTACCTACACTATACCATGCATGTATTTGTTAGGGGCAAATGTAACTGAAGATGAGTTCTAGGGCTGAACAAAAACATCATTTTATTATGCAAAAATAAGCAAAAAATAAGGTAGCTAAGGTGGTAAAGTAAAACCACATGTTTTAAATGAAACATCAGAAGGCATGAGTGACTTGAAATTCCTGTAATTTACTGTGTACTTCCATTAAGTATCTTGCTTACTATGAGCATTAAGCTAGTTGATTGTAAGCCTTAAATGAATGAAACACCTTATTGTCAATATGTTTGAATAGTTATATATTCTTTGGGCCTTTCTTTTGTTGAATGTTGTACATTTTGATGTTTTATATATACTGTACACTGGATGCCCTTAGAGTTAGCTCTTCAGTGGCTATGGGTTAGCTCCCTGCCCAGGAATCAAACCCAGGCTGCAGCAATGACAGTATGGTATCATGCCACTGTATGTGTGTATGTATGTATGTACTATATGTATGCACGTACTGTATGTGTGTGTAAATCTGTTATTGTGGCAGAATTATAACAATGGTAGGTAAAGCATTTTCTTTTCAACAGCAGGGAAAGACTCACTTTGAAAAATAAACAATTATTTATTGTGTTTATTTCATTTCATTCATTCTAAAGCACTACTCTCAGTGTCTTTATGTGAAATGCATATTACTTCAGAAAGAGGGGATTACAAAAGCAGCATTTGTTATCTGAAATAATACATAACATCAACACATATACTGGCAATTTGATTTAATACCATCAGAGTAAGTATAAAGATAACTTTTAATACAGTAAATCTATTTTCCTCTTGAAATGTCTAAATCTGCTACCTGTTTTTCCTCCCACCATAGACATTAAATTCAGACATTATTTGCACTGTTATAGTTCTATTCAACCACACTGAATCTCAAATCCACCTAAAAGCATTTTAGCATTCAGAGCATTAACCTTTTTTATTAATAGAATTCATCATGCATCAGTAATGACATCAGCATGAGCGAGTGAATCAAATTTTACTATAAACAATGCATATCCTAACAGGCTGGTAGATGAGAGGTGCACAGTGTGTTTAAGTATCCAACATTATCCAAACATTATTTTCTTTTGTTTTTTAATTAGTCCGGTCAGTTTTTTTTATGCAGTTCCATTTCAAAACTCTAATTGATTTAATTTCTAGTCTAAAGGTTAATGTGAAAAAGACAAAGGAAGTTGTGCTAGCTGAGCCCTGGAGGGGTCATTTATGTAAGGGGAAGGTGAGGGAATGTGGCTGGAACACTTTCAGTGCTGGTACTCTGGGGAAGGTGTGGGTAGTGCTGGATCTGTAAAGTGGTTTTTCCTCAGAGGGCTAGTTCCTGACCTCTATGTGTGAATAAGTGGAAGAGTTATCTGGATTGGTGTGGTTAATAGACTTCCATGTACTGATCCAGTATCTCTGCTTTCCATTCAGACTAAAAAATGTAGTGCCCTTCAATTGTCCCTGGCTTCTTACCTCCCAACCGGAATATTGTGCATATACTGTACAGTACATGTTTTATTTGTGTCTTGCTACCTGCTACTGTTGTTGTGTGGTGGCCATTGTTGCTGAGAAATTTTTGTATTATTGATGATGGTTCCCTGGTCAATCTTTTTTAAAATTTGTAATCAGAGGAGACAACACGCTTCAGCGAGTCCTACCACTGTATTACTTTCGAAGACTTGGAGGACCTTAATGAAGCCCACCAAGTGAAGGCCAGGGTCATATAATTTCTGTAAAAGACTGTGTTATAGGAGAAGGTGTCTAGCTTTCCCGCATGGAGCTGCAAATATGTCTTGCCCAGGGCATATACTGTCCAGGAGATGACATATTTCTGCACAGCAGAGATTAAATTGGAACAGAAATCCAAGAGGAGTATATGGCCTCCAGGGTGTGCCCATGGGATCAGTCAACATTGTGAAAAGATGAAGGGTCACCTTTAGCCAGTGTCTCCGACCTCTAGGTCTAGTTCGATGGCATGGAGCTCACAGGTGATTAAGTTGCAATTTTCTTATGATAGAGTCAGTTTGTAACTGAGGGTATTTAGCTGGTTTGCTCTTTGTTGGGGTCATAGTGCAATTCTGACTTCCATCTCAGAGGCATGCAAATATAGATGTGAAAGGTTTACATGACAGCTTGTTTCTTGAGGGAAGTAATCTATTCACAAATGGGAGTGCTTTCAGTGTGCATCTAAAGTTTTTTATAAGCTGTGAAAATGAGTCATATGTGGCAGTACTCAGGGGAGGCGGAGCACTGGAGATGTCTATATTGTACACTATAGTGTATACACTGCTGTTATCTTTTTGGTGATGACAGGAATGTGTTAAATGAGTATATAAATATCTATTGAAAATTAATCCATATCATTAGCCTGCCAGAAGTTGGCTGGTTTTGAAATATTTCTAAGTAGTTGTCACCACAAGAGTATGTTTTATTTAGTCTGTTTAGCATTTAATTTGACAAATGCATCGATTAGTACATGAACAATGTGTTAGAAAAGTGTTGTGTGATTAGTTCTTTAACGCTTATTAGTAACCAGCAATTCAATTCAATGTGACTGCACTAATTTTTATAGTATATGTGACATACCTTGCACACCCACTTTATGCACACCTTATGTTAAATTGATACATACTCAGGATCACCCGTTCTAAATTATTTATTATGTTTGTATTTAATGTGTATAGTGTTTTGTCTCAATTGTTAAGTGTTGTCATGTTTATGTTGGTCACAAATGAGCCAGAATCAAATTCCTTGTGTGTGAACATACATGGCAAATAAAACCTGGTTCTGGTTCTGATTCTGATTCTATAGTTTAAAGGCTTAATTCTTACATTTTTCAGTGCATTTTACACATTCATTGCCAATTCTATGTGTCAGATATAAAATAATCGTAAAGCTGTTTTTCAAAATAAGGAGTCTCATAAGGAGTAATAAGGAGTAATAAATTCAGTAGTAAATGATCAAATAATGCATAAATATATTCATTTTAGAGTATGTGACATTAAAAGAAGTTGCTTTAATTAACCTCACCAGACATTATGGGCATGGGCAGATCTTTGCATTTTTCCTTGGTGTGAATGTAATTCTAATGAAAGTCATTGTGGCCTTTTTGTTGTAATTGTCTGACTTATATTAGAACAGTGATTGTCTGCAAGATAGCTTTCAGGGATTTCTCGGCATGAATATTTCCAGTTCATCAACTAAATTTGCAGTTCTTCACGAAGAATTAATTTAATATCTCAAATTGTTCTTCACTTACAACAGTATGCCTTTATTAACTCTCTGGCTACCTTGCCCAGAGTTCACATGAAAAGAACATCATGCTGAATGTTATGCACTGAGCAAATCCTAATCCATTTCTTTTGACAATGTGCTGTCTTTAATTTAAGCACCTGTTATGACAAATTACTGAAAAATTGACTTGAAATAATGAAATAATTTAGTATTTAATTCAGTAAGTGCCTTTTCCCATTCCAGACATAAAACCATCACTATGACAACTATGCCCATAAAACCAGCAGAGGTACAGAAACATGTATTATGGGTTTCTGAGCATAGTGTTTGTTACTGACACTCTCACCTTTACCTTCTTGCCATTTAGCTCTACCTCTCTAAAAGCAGCACTCACCTATATATTGTGGATTTTCAAGCTCAAGTACACAATACTGTGTATGTTATTCCGAAAAAGGTTCCTTCGATGTATACACTGAGTAACCAGTTTATTGTATACACCTGTTGTCTAGTGTGTATGTGGTGATTTCTTGTGCATGACAGACTGCATACAGTATTGGTAGAATACAGTATACAGTTCTTTCTGAATCCGTAATTGGTTTTAATGCTGCTTTGCCCAGTAAAAATATTTACTTGTTCCTTGACAACTTTGGGACTTTACCTGGTCTTGAGCTTGTTAATTAGCCCATTCAAGCAAAAAGCTAAGTTGTGTATATTAAGTGATATTTGAATTGATATGTTGAATTTAAATGTATCATGGGCCAGATGATTTGGTTTATTGCAACCTGGTTTTTAATGTAATCCTCATGCCCTGACTCCCAACTCCATTACAATCCATAAGCTGTTTTATTCACAGGATTTTTCTTTTCTTTTTTCTTCTTTTTAAACAAAGAATGAAATGGTTGCCAGTCAACCAGGCAGACATACTGCTGTGTTCTATGATGTTCAAAAGCACAAAGCTCACCCCTTTTGCTCATTCAATCATTCAAATTAGTGATGCTAAAAATGCTGGCCTACCTGGTCTATTCTATGTACCACATTTATATTGAAGTAAGACTTCTTTGAATCACTCTAAATGTGATTGTAACATATTCATTGTCATTAACATTGAATATGTTACACTCCCAAACATGGTAGATTTCCATGAGGGTACAGTCAATCGGAAGGTTCATGAAAGAATGTAATATATACTTTAAATGAAAGCGAAAAACACTGAAACGGATGTGTAATTAGACTGTTTAGTTATTTCAGCTATACACAGGTACATGAATCATGCATACAGTCATGGAATCTTTTTAAACAAACACAGCAATAGAAAGGGTTGTAATGGAGAGCTCTTTTATTTTCAACATGGCATTGCCATGCATGTATCACACAAGATTCATCAGTGAGTAAACAAACTAGAAGCACAAGAATTGTTAGTCATGAGCTTCATGGGGTGGGTTTCCATGGATGCGCACCTATACAGAGCCCTGCCCTCAACCCCATTTATCTTAGAAATGAATTAAAATGCAGACTGTGAATGCCTTATCGCATAACCTTACTAATTATCACCCGACCTCACTGATGCCTTTGTGGCTGAACGGAAACAAATCCTCACAGTCACATTCTAAAATGAGATACACATATTCCAAACACATATTGAAGTGATATTTGGGTGTCCACACAATTTTGGTCATGCAGTGTATTAAAAGATCTGTTATCACTAGAAGAAACACAGCATTGCAGGGAAATGTAACTCTGAAATAATGCCTTATCAAAAATAATGAGCTCATTAGTTAAATTTGAAAAGAAAAATGCACTTTGAATTCCTTGAGAGAACCAACGTTTCTTACTAACATTTCTTGCAAAATAATTTATTTTTACAAAGTGTCTGGATAACGCACAGTACTGCAACTCATTTATAACTTTCATGGTATTGGTATTTGAATCACAGTATTAAATGGCAATTTCAGAAACTACAGGCACTGACACAAAACATCTTTAAGGAACAGTTAATTAGATAATAAAATTGTGGCCAAACATAGTTTTCAAATATCTTTTGTTTGAAAAGAAGCGATTTTTGAGGGTGATCTAGAGACTGAAGAAAAAAGTATCCAAAACCCAAATGCTTTACAAATATTTTCTCATTTTCTCTTTGGTCCCAGGCATGGATCCAAACAGCAGGAATTCAAGCGGCACAGATGGGCTTAGTAGAAATCTTGCAGGCATGATCCTTCTCTCTCTCACGCTGTCTGTGCTAGCTCTGTTAACCACAGCAATCAACTCCTTAGTCATCAGTGCCATCATTGTCACTCGCAAACTTCACCACCCTGCCAACTATCTAATCTGCTCTCTGGCTGTGACTGACCTGCTGGTGGCCATCCTGGTCATGCCCTTCAGTATTGTCTACATCGTGAAGGAGACGTGGGTCATGGGTGAAGTGATGTGCACCATCTGGCTCAGCGTTGACATCACCTGCTGCACATGCTCCATTTTGCACTTGGCAGCTATTGCTGTGGATCGTTATCGCGCCATCACTGATGCTGTAGAATACTCCAGGAAGAGGACATCTTTAAGGGCTGCTGTCACAATCATTGTTGTCTGGTTCCTGTCCATTCTCATTTCCTTACCTCCAATGGTCTGGGGACACCACAAAAAAGAAGATGAGCAGGAGAAAGAATGTCTCATAAAGCATGAAAACATAGCTTTCACCCTATACTCCACTTTTGGGGCTTTCTACATCCCCCTTATACTCATTCTTATCCTATACTACAAAATATACCAAGCAGCTAAAATTCTTTACCATAAAAGAAGGCCCAGCCCCATGAACAAGCTTGAAATAAATGGAAACAAGATCCCAATGTGCTCTGAAAGAGAACAGCAGAGCCATGATGTACTCACCCTACCAGAGAAGTCAATGTCAGAGCCCTCTACAGAGGGGCGCATCTCTGCAGCGAGCCCGAATTTTCAGGCTCACAGTGAGAGGTCAATCAAAAGACAACGGATTTCAGGGGCACGTGAAAGAAAGGCAGCTATGACTCTGGGCCTCATTCTTGGGGCATTTGTTATCTGCTGGCTGCCATTCTTCATCCAGGAAGTGATTATTAACATCTGCATCAGCTGTGTCCCCTCCAGTGAAATAACTACATTTCTAACCTGGCTTGGATACCTTAACTCCTTAATCAATCCACTCATTTATACTATATTTAATGAGGACTTTAAGAAAGCCTTTCATAAATTGATCAAATGCCGGAATGAACTCTGATACAGAGACTCGAATATCATTGCTTTTATAGAAAACATTGATGTGAATTTTGAAATGAAAATGAAAATTTCTGTAATGCAAGTGAATATTTACAACTAATGACTTTTTCATACTGTTTTCATACTTCAGCTTCATCTGTAAAAATACTCACACTACCCATCAAATGTTTAGAGGTTTGACCTTAAGTGATTCCGAACACACTTTTAAACTGTGCAAAAGAAATTGGGAGAGGCAGTGCTGTCTGGAACAGTCACTAGGCCTTCATCCAAGATATTCTGAGATAAGTCAGTTTGAAATGTTTGAGAGACAGGGGACACTGGGATGTCCTGCAAATGTGAACTGCTTAAACTTTGTCCATAGATTGTATGATGTAAGTGTGATAATTTTTACTGCTGAGAGATTGATATTTTTTTAATTAACATATACACGAATTGTCTTATTTATCCATTCTCATGTACTATATGGCAAGACATTTGTTGATATCAGTCCATCACCTCCATATGTGGACCTTCCCCAAACTGTTGCCACAAAGTTGTTACACAATGTATTTGTGTGCTGTAGCCTTACAGTTTCCCTTCAGTGGAACTAAGAAGCCTAAACCAGTTCCAGCATGACAATGCTTCAGTGCACAAAGAGAGGTCCATGAAGACATGGCTTGCCAAAGGTGATGTGGAAGACCTCGAGTGGTCTGCACAGATCCCTGCACTCAATCTTACTCAGCAAGGAAAAAAGACTACCCCTCACCTCCACACCTAAGAACAATACCAGACCTCACTAAAGCTCTTGTGACTGTATGGGCACAGCAAAGTGGAATTCTGTTCTTCACATATCCCAGCCTTGCTCAACGTCCCAACATTGGCAACTCGGTGGTGCTAGGGCTTGGATCTCAACTTTCTGATCAGCATCCCAGAGCCTTAACCACTTGAGCCACCAATTCCCCTTATAACAGCAAATGGGGAGTAAATATGGAATGGCACCTTCAAAAAACACATATTGTGTGTTGAGCTGTCTACAAACTTGTGGCCCTATATATTTATATGAATAATCCTTAATTTATTATACTATATTCCAGGCTACTTCAAACTGACTAGACAATAATTATGTATTTAAACAACACCTAAAAATTGTTCCCAAACACTGAAGTAGATTAACATCTGAGATATTTTGGGGGATGAAAATAAGTCATTTTATGGGATTATAATAATCATAAAAGTTAAAAAACAAATATGGCTGTATTTTCCGATATAATTATTAATGTTATTTAACTGATGCTATGTAAAGGTTATTTAATGTTATTTAAAGCTTTAACATATTTAAAGACATTAAAGGATGTCTAGAAAATAAACATGCCACATACATGATACATTTGTTATTATACAAGCTGCCGTATACAGAATTCACTAATAATCACCTTGCTATCACTCGTGCAATACAGATTTTTACTCATGTAATAATTCATTATTTTTTATTTTTATAAATATTTCTTGAATATGAATGGAAACCTGTGTTAGTAATTATTGCTAATACATAATGACACACTTCATTTATTTGGCAAACACTCAAGTGTATTTTCAATTTCATGCACTCCATCTCAGTGCAGTGGAATATGAAGAGAAAAAAATTACACAGATTTCTCTCAATCTGTTCGGTGAAATATAAACAACAGAAATCCTTCCAACGATCCTTCCACAAAACATATTTTTCTTCCTAAACAGAAAGATATACCAATTCAGTGGCTTAAAATACAACAGAAAAAGTTCAACAGTGACTCCAGCTGTATATGACAGGAAGTGCAACCAATTTATTGTCTCTTCAAAATTATCCACATCATTCAAGTCGCAAGCTTCACATAACAACAGGGACCCATGATCATTTGGATGATTTGTTGCATTTATTTTTCATTAGTTTACACCTTTCAGAAACCAAAGGATACATATGCTTTATTTTTAAAGCTTGCATTATCATAATGTATTCATCAGTGCATAATATTGCTCAGGAATGATATAACCCAGGTTCATGCAATAGATTGAATCCACTATTTGCCAGTCAGCTTAGCACTGATTTAATTCCTGATTAATATAATAATGAATCTTTTCCTGGTTTATAAAATCATTCACCTTCATATATTGCATATATAGGTCTATCAGTCAATCATATATAGAACAGAAATTCCTGAACTAAATATGAGGTGCACAAAGGTTAAAATATATAGGATGGAATAGATTTCATACATTTCAAAATATATTATTCTAAGATTTCAGCCTTTCCATACAACATGCACTCGATTTAACAACACATGCTCAACTCCCAACAGATTTGTTTAAAAATGGCAACAAGTTGCACAGACAAATCAATTAATATGATATTATGTAAGTTTTGATATTGACATTTTAAATGGAAAGAAGTTATGGACTGTAGTTTATGCTCACTGTGAGCCCTGTGAAAATAATTATATTGAATAATAAAAAAAATAATCTTACAGTGGCATGCATTTATATGCTTTTAGGTCCATTTGCTGATAGAGTCCATGCTAAACAATCCCAATAAGGCATAAAGTCTTAGTGCTTATATTCATTTGTCTTCATAGCAATTTTGGATCATACAAGCTAAATTAACAAAATGGGAAAAAGAAATAAAATAAATAGCATAATTATTATAGTCTTTAAATCAGTTTAAGACAAATAAAGTGGGTTAATACAAAGTAAAGAATCATTAAGGTACTGTAAAATCCAGTATATATAATAAGGATAACTGCTGGTAGGCACACATGCCCTTTGGATTGTACAGGAATTATTGTTCAAAATTTAGATGCATAGTTATCCCCTTAAAAGCAAGGCCAGCTTTTTCTGTGGTTTCCATTTTTATCCTAGTGTTGACCGAGTGGCTGGCTACAAACATAGAAAAACTATCTGTGCTCTCATGCATCTGCTAAAGAAAATATAAACCTATCAGTGTTAGGCAGGCCATCCCAAAGCCCTAAATTCTTAGTTTTGATCAGTGTGTGCTGTTGGTGGACCAGTCATAAGGCATGTATCTTAGATTAACATTCCCTGTAGATAGAAGAGTTTTCAGACTTGTCTTCTTCTGAGATGCCCTCATGTGGTTTAAAACCCAGTTCAGCAACTGCACAGGAAAACATAACTTATATAATAAGACTTTGTACATGCTGGGTGTAATGTTAATGACTTATTACTGAATAAACATTAATAAACTTCCAACGAGAAGAACAGTGATTTTTAAACTGGCTTAAGCTTTGTAATCAGGCTACCTGTTCATCAGTGTCTCCAAAATCTGCCTTGTACCATTTGAAGATCTGGCTAAGCTTCACCTCTCTGTTCAAGGTATCCACAATACAGCCATCATCAGCCTCCAGAAATGCCTCAGCAGCAGTCCGCAGCTGACCACCAATGTCCTGAAAAGAAACATTTACACTCAAATAATAATACTGATTATTTGAAATGAACAACAAGCTACCAAAGTGCGAAATAAACACACAATTCACCTTTGAGGTGTAGGTCCTAATGGGTGGGCAGCCTTTCGCACCACAGTTCAGTGCAAAATGAATTAGAGGCTCTGCTTCAGGAAGTGCAACCTAATAAAATATCACAAAAAAAACAGAATTGGTTAAATTAAACTCATTGTTTTATAAATGGTGCCACGACCAATACAGCATACAATATGAGTTGTATTAATTGTGTTACTTTCAGTTATCACCTTCTATTTGAATAGGTCAACTATATAAAATATATATATATAAAAAAATAACATTAAATTAACAACCATATATTAAATTAAATTATAGCATAGGAGTATCCATTCATATCCGCAAAAGACCAGTGTGAGCGCAGGATTTCATTCAAACCAAGCGGAAGACACATCTGATTCCAGCTGTTTAATCAGTTAATCTTGGCTTTCATGAGACTCAGGTGTGGTTTCTGCTTTGTTGGAATTAAACCTGCACCCACACTGACCCTTTCCAGATAAGATTAGACACCCCTGTCATAACACGTTAAAAACACATTATAAATTCAACAAATGGTATTGGCTAATTAACACATATTCCTCTGACATTAAAATAAATAGATAATCAGTATCATTAAGTGAACTGTATGCATCTGATGGTGCTGCTGATAGAATCAATAATGTAGTACCACTGAGAAACAAACAGCCAAAAAGACATTAGTTCAGGAACAACTAATTATTAATGAGCCTATTGTGAACAACAGTACAATGAAGTGTGAGGATACTGAGGATCATAGTTGTTGCTTTTTGGCTGCCTGAATGGATTGATTCAGACTCTCAGCATGCTCTTGAATGCTGGGATTAGAAGTGTTAAAAGCAGTGTGAGACAGATGCACTTCACCTGTAGTCTCGGGTCATTCTTTGAGAAGGGTTTCAGAAGTTGTGCTATTCCTTTCCTGTTACCCCGCAGCACTCCATTCTGAATATCCTGGAGTGTGAAAACCTCTCCTCCAATCAGGTAGCTTACATAGTTGAAGAACTGCATAATAATATCATTTTTTATTTATAAAACTGTTCTTTCAAGCTCACCTAAAATAGTACATTTCAAATTAGCTTCCAAAACTAAATCAAAGCAGCTTCTTACCCTGTACCTCTGCCACATGTTTTTGGGGAAGCCGAGGCGCAGGTACCCATGGATAACCAGGGCATTGTAGACATTGATGAAGAAGGCAAGCCTCTCCTCATGACTTAAAGAAAGCAGCTCTACACGCTGCAGGTACACAGCTAACTCACAATAACGTTCATAACATGTGCTTTTAGACATGGCCTTATAGTCCACCGACTGCAAAAAAAAAAAAAAAAAGGAAATAGCTCCACATAATATATAATCGATTTGTGAAGATTAATTACACCAAACCCACTCCATTTGAACAAAGTTAAAATAATGATGAGTAAATAGAGTAATATTACCCGTTTACATTAAATTTGTTGAAATACTGCATGTTAGAACAGGGTAGTTAGTACCTTGCCATCAGCAGAGAGGTGATCAGAGTACAGTTTCATGATCAGATTCCTCAGGGCCTCAGATAATTCAGAAGCTGAAATTGCTGAAATAATGTTAACAAATAGCCTTTATTCTCCATGTAAAGTGAAAGCTAAAAGTGAAGGGAAATAACGCATGAGCATGTAAAGAACAGTAAAGCCCCAAGCTTGAAGTAGAGTCTAGATACGTGCAGATTATAAACACATGCACTTAAATGGAGTGGGTTTGATGTGTCAATACATTAAAGGGGATTTTAATGAAAAATATGATATTTATCCACACAAAGGCTAAAGACTAAACGTCAGATAGTATCACAGTAGAGGATAAATGCATTTACAATTACACCAGTGACAATATACCGCTAAATCCTACAAGAAGCTGAACTGTCTGCAAGTTATAGGTACAATTTATTGGTGCAATGTGCTGCCATTTCTTCAAAGTTGACTTATATTAGTAGTGCACTATACCTTCAATAAGTAGCTACTTTTATCCAATTGCTTTTGCCTACCAGTTAAATACAATAGTATTCAGTATGTTCTGTTGAATCACACCATCTGAAAATCTGCACTTTGCAAAGGACAGCCATAAAAAAAGGTTCTCTAAAGGGTTATTTGGTTTGTAGGTAGCCATGACATAGGGTTTCAAAACATTTTTGAATCATGTCTATGGTTCTATCTAGGTGGTTAACACAGTTTTCCCTATGTGAGAAGGCTCGTGATAGAACCCTTTAATAAGCTTAACTTAGCTTAAAAAACCCTTTAACTAAGAATAGCTTTGTTTTGTTTGTAATTACAGAATAATGATTTGACAAGCTGTCATTATAGGAAAGAATATACAGTATGTTATGCCATAATACTGTGTTATTTAAATACTCTTCTCTCTGCATAGCCGATTCATCAGCTCTGTCCCTGTAAATGTCTTTCTCTACATCATCAACCACCTCCTGTGGCCGTCAATCAATCCATGTCTCCTCATTCCTCCACAATGTGTCCAGAAGATTCCCTCTCACAGTCTGTCAACAGAGCCTGAAATAACCGCTCATTTTGGATTTTGTATTTAACCTATTAACTAAAAACAGAGATGACCACAGAGAGTGTTTCGGGACATACAGGTTGTAACTGCACATGCAGCTGGGAGGCATTCCAGAGAGAAAATTCTCATACAGTACAAAAACAAAACAAAACCAAACAAAAAATCCCTACAGATTCATTAACACTACATTTAAACATTCAGGCTTAATATGAAAGGAAGCAAACAAACAGGCGTGTAGAGCACCTTGAAGGTAAAAGACCACATGCAGTTTGTGTACACAAACCTCCTCTGTCCCTCTCCTCACACTCAGGGCTGTTTACTGCAGGTAAGGGTAGAGCATCTGGAGGAAATGGCTTCTCCTTCACCATACGTACCAGACGTTCAAGTTCTTCAGGGGTCTAAACAAATGACAGTTTACATTAAATTTACACTAACTTCACACTACTTAGCTTTAAATGATTTATTTTATTTATAAGAATTTATGCCACTGAAAATAGATGGCTGACCAAAATGGCTGAAAAAAATAAAAATTGCTGAAAGAATAAAAAAAAATCTTAGGCTATCTCAAACGATACAAAAGAGAAATGCCTTGTACGTAATAAGGCAGAAAATCTTCTATTCTTAAAGGACTTCAGTTTACACCTGTGGTGATTTTATGCCTTGGTACTTTGTTAGAGACAGCATATGTTGATGCAAAAGCCACACATTATACATAAACATTTACAGCAACATCTATAGCATAATTTGATCAGCCATAACATTAAAACCACCAGCCTAAAATA
>JAOTRN010000048.1:12194098-12214035 GCA_028566695.1 Bagroides melapterus
TTATTATTATTATTATTATTATTATTACTATTATTATTATTATTATTATTATTATTATTATTATTATTATTATTATAGGTGTTATTATAGGTGTTATAGCATTATTTGCTGTTAACCTTAAGCCCATTGTTCAAATATCAGGAGATTCTGGGGACAACCAAAGTGAATCATAGTGAAGCAATGTTAAATCAAATCTCATCAGATGCTAAGAAAATATCAAAATATATTTATTTACACACATATAAGTGATACGTGGCTGACATACGTAGGTTTTTATCATTACAGCAGCAGTGCTTAAGTACAAGAACACAGTATGCAGGTGCAATTATCCATTGGCTGAAAAATGATTACTGTAGTGCTAATATTTGTAAAACATGTCACTATTATTTTTCATTGGAATGTCAAGAATAAGGTCTTATCAATGCCACACAAAATGTTATATTAAATGATTTCCATTGTGTGATTTACAACACAACACTTGTAGTGCTAGAAAATATCATAAGAAAGGCAGGAACATCACAGAAAATAAACCAGTGTATCACAAAGAATCCTTTTTAATTTAAAAGAGGAATTTGCATGTCTAAGCATGAAATATTGATTATGTTCTTAGGTTCATTAGCCATGTACTGCTTTGAAATGGAAAGGTGAGCTCTATTAAAAGGTGATGGGCAGTGTTCCCTAATCCTGGTGCTAGAGAAACATGCTTTCTGTTTTTCCTGATTTTGCTGTTGAAGCAACTTAAACATTTGCAGTGCAGAGTGACACTCAGGACAGAAATTAAGAAATAAAGCAAATATAACCATGAATGTGTGATTTATGAGACCAGATTTGCTCTCTTTAACCACTTTATGCATATAGTTTACTTCAAAATGTAATAAAAACATCGAAATAGAAAACTTAAAGTTTAAAATTAAGATAGAATTTATCTCTAACATCTATTCCTGTCCCTAATGAACAAGCTGGAGGAGATGATGGCAAGGAAAAACTCCCTGAGATTATATGAGGAAGAAACCTTGAGAGGAACCAGGCTTAGAAGGGAACCATCCTCATTTGGGTGACACTGGATAGTATATAATGTAAATAATCTCCTTCTTCAGCCGTTAATAGTTGTGCAACCAAGAGCTTCTGAGGAATTAATGGGTCAGCAAAGTTTCTGAGTTTCTAAAGTTTCTGTCTGACACAACAGTTGTTCAAAGAAGACATGACAGTCTCCTGGCGGCCCCATCCACCACAATCATGAGTCACTGGCTGACCACTCCACAGTCAGCAAACCTGAGTGACTTGAGAGGGAGGTAAGGTGACAGCATCCAGACATCCCAGTTCACCAAACACCACAAACCCTCCAGATCTGCTCCTTTACCGATGAAAGGCTATTTATAAAAGGCTAGATTAAACAAATGTGTTTTCAACCTGGATTTAAACACTGAGACTGTGTCTATATCCCGAACGCTAATTCGGAAGTCTGTTATTTAACTGCAGGGCAGTTATAATATTTTCACTGCTGAAAATGAGACGATAACTATATAAAAATTAAGTGATGATGACAAAAACTATAATTAAAACATATTGACATTTTCGTTAAATAATAAAACCGAGACAAAAATGTGAATAAGGGACGTTTTTGGGAAAGGTCCAATCAGAATTAATATTGGTGCGTGGTGGGATAAAAGTACTGTACTGCTCAACCTGGTGACGTGGGATGCGAGTACACGATATCATCTTGCATACATACTATAATGAAATGGCAATAACTGGAAAAAAGAAGAGAAGATATATATGGTTCAATTTCACATTTGATGTCAAGACAAATATGACCTTGTGTAAACCGTGTGGAGCGGAAATCGTTGGTAAAAACACAACAAATCTAAAGCGACATCTGCAAATGAATCATCCTGAAATTCATGGTAAACATGACATTTTTGCTAACGCTATTATGTCAGTTATGTGAGTCGGTCTGCTTTTGCATAACTGAAACTGTATAGCCTCTCATTGACATGTACTAACTAGAGAAGTGACTCCGTTAGATTGTACATTAAATGTGTTTGACATGCTAAATATAATAAATGGTAATTGTTGCTGTTCTCAAATTGAATGGGTTATGTAACTAAATGAAGAGTGCACGTTTGAAAAGAATGTTCACTTTATTTAAGGTAAAATAGTGATGTTACGTTTGTGAACGAATTTGCCTTTTTAAGTAAGGTAGGCCTCAAATGTGAAGGATGAGCCTCTGACTTCAAATAAAACTAGTACACCCCAACAGAGTATTTCAGCAGCTGTTTTTATTGCATCAAGAGCAGACTATGGAGGAGGCCATAGGAAGATGGATTGGCTACACAGGATTACCCATCATCACAATTGAAGATGAGGACTCTATCTTAATGATGGAGACAGTAGGAGGCTGTCTCTTCCAAAGAAATGTAAAGTAAGCAATCTAATTGACAAACAATATGAAGATGAAAAAAGAGAAATATCTAAGGCATTGACAAAAAAAAGAACTATCTGCTTCATTCTTTGCCATAAGATCATGGAACTTTTGTACTGAACAAAATAAACCTGAACACATATTATTAAACCTTGAAGAAATAGCCCACCGACACACTGCACAGTCAATCATGGCATGTCCGGAAAAATGTTTGCAGGAGTGTGAAATTCCAAAGGAAAAGATCCTTACAATTATAACAGAATATGGAAGTAATATGGTCACGGGATTTAAACAGATCACAGCAGAAAAAGAAATCAGCTCTGGCTCTGAAGACTCCCATCTGGTGGAAAACTGCGGCTCGCAGTTTGATCTCAACAGTGACTGCAGTGGCAAAGCTACGCTACATGCCATCTTCCCTGCGGCTATCCAGCACGTGACCTGATTGCAACCTTTCTGTGACATTTGACCTCACAAAAAAAAAAAAAGAGCAAATTAGCCGTGTTGAGATCGTGTGGCTCGTGAACGGCACCGTTCCCGTCCGCTGATCTTAACAGTGAATACGCTCCATGGTTGGATCGTAGCAGTTAGGCTAAGCCACGCTACACGGCGTCTTCCTGCGGTTATCCAGCGCATATTGTGATTGCAGAAACTTTTTTTTTCACACGATGGCCTATGCCCCTCGATGGCAGCGAGTGGCTTGATGTTTTTTTTTGGCGGGGCTGATGACAGTGAGGATTCTCTGTCTCTCGCCTCCTCAGAGTGCGATGGATGGGCGGCATGGCGGCATCAATGCTGTCACAACCCAGCATGGACACGGACATGGTGTATGTGCTCACTAGAGCAGTAGATGAGATTGGGCTCGGGTGTTCGTTTCTGGACGAGCCATCTCCGAGTGGACCTGATGAGTGGTCATATTGGTGAATCTGAAAGATGCATATTTTCTGATCCCGATGGCTCCCAAGCGCAAACCTTTTTTGAGATAAGCATTTGAAGGTGTAACATGCCAATACAGGGTTCTAACCTTCGGATTATCTCTAGTGTGTCAATTAATGTGTCAATGTGGCTCTCTCTTTCTTGGGACAGAATTAGATCCGCATACTGAGCTACCTAGACAACTGGATGCTGCTAGCCCAGTCAAAAGGGGAGCTGTGCACTCACAAGGAGCTAGGAATTGGTCACCTGTAGTGCCAGGTCAGAGAAGTTGTTTGCAGAGTGTTGCTCCTGTATGGCTGATTTACCATCCGGGGCCAGTACTATGGAGGCTTCATGTTTGGCCCCTGAACGGGACCACATAGACCTCCCTTCTGAGGTCTTAAATAGTATTTCGGAGGCAAGAGCACCTGCTACCAGGTGGCTCTATGCTCGAAAATGGTGCATTTTTCAGAGCTGGTGTAGGGCCAAGGCTATAGTCCCTCACAGCTGTGATGTAGCTCCAGTGCTTGTTTTCCTTCAGGAGTTGTTACAGAAGGGAAGAACTGCTTCTACTCTTAAAGTGTACATGGCGGCAATCACAGCAAACCATGCACCGATTGTGGGCCAATCTCTAGGGAGGCATGCCCTGATAGTTAGGTTTCTGAGGGGTGCCAGAAGGCTAAACCCCTTGAGGCCTCACTCGGTTCCCCCTTGGGACTTAGCCTTGGTCCTGCAGGGACTTAGAAAGCCTCCATTTGAGCCTTTGGAGTCAGCTAGCCTCAGGGCTCTTGCACTTAAAGTCACCTTACTGTTGGCTTTGGCTTCAATAAAGAGAGTTGGTGATTTACAAGCCTTTTCTGTGGACTCAGCATGTTTGGAGTTTGGACCTAACAACAGCAGAGTAGTCCTTAGGCCAAGAAAGGGTTATGTACCCAAGGTGCTGTCCACACCTTTTAGGCTTCAGGTGGTATCGTTCTCGGCTCTGCCTCCAGAGGAAGGGCAGCAACCCCCAAACCCACTCTGCCCTATACGGGCTTTGAGAGTGTATTTGGAGTGTTCTGCACTGTTCCGACGCTCAGAACAGCTTCTCGTTGGTTTTGGTGGCTGGGCCAAAGGTCCCCCTGATCACAAAACAACAAATCTCTAAGTTGATAGTAGATGCAGTGGTTCTGGCCTATAGGTCAATGAACACTCCGTGCCCCCTGGGGGTGAAGGCCCACTCCATGCGGAGCATAGCTTCCCCATGGGCGTGGTCTAGCGGTGTCTCCATCGCTGATATTTGTGGGGCGGCGGGATGGTCCTCCCCGTCCACATTTGTTAGATTCTATAACCTGGATGTTCCAAACCTTCAGACCTCTGTTCTGTCAGCCCAGATGACCAAGTAGGCTCCTGCTTACTGAGCTTTGGTCGTCCTGCATCCAGAGTATGACTCTGCCTGCCCCAGCGAGTGCAGCATGGCGTTGCACATATCCGTTCCCATAGCGTCAGAGCTGACGCAAAACGAGAGCACATCTCGAAAGGGAGAGTAACAGTTACTCATGTAACCCTGGTTCCCTGAGATGATGGGAATGAGCCTTGCGTCGTTGGCTATGCTTCAGCGCCCCTGACGACCAATGTTTGTGCTTCAGTCGAAGAGCTGGTGAAGTACAGCGTTTCAGCGGGGCTTATATAGGCAGATAGCCCCACCTCAACATGGCGGGCTGAAACGCCATTTGTCTGCTTTCTTCCGCAGTAGGGAAGGGATTCCCATAGCGTCAGAGTTGATGCAATGCTCATTCCCATCATCTCAGGGAACCAGGGTTACGTGAGTAACCGTTACGTTGTATTTCTCCTGTTAGCTATCATCATGTTGACTTGGACAGAACACAATGTTTGGTGCATACCTTACAACTGGTGGTAAACATGGTGCAGAAGGTGGCATGTGTCAAAAGAATCCTTGATAAAGCAAGGTCAGTGGTAAAGCTGTTTCATAAGTCATCCATTACAACACAGAGGATGTTGGACATGTGTGGCCTTACTGTTGTAAATTACTGCCCCACACGCTGGTCCAGCACATTCAACATGGTTGTGGGACTTATCAGTGTGAAAGACTGACTCCCAAATCAGCATGGGATGGGACATCTTGCTTCCAAGTGAGTAGCAAAAGCTTACATCTTAGCATGAGTTACTGCTGCCTTTTGCAGAACATACCAAACCCCTTGAGAGTGACACTAGGTCCATGTCCCTGGGGGTCCCAGCCCTCTATGATCTACTCAGCCACTTTGCTGACTTTAAAAAGAACACTACAGAGACCTTTCCACACTTGCACAGATGATCCAACTAATGAAAAGTTCTCATCACTTGCAGAAGCTGCCTGTCAATCCTACTGTCTGTAGTTGATGTGGTTGATGGCAATATTGAGGAACCTCTTAAACATGCAGAAGAGTATGTGATCAAAAAATCCACTTTGTCTGAAGATGATGCATAGAGGAAAATCCTGAGGAACCAGAAGATGCACCCTCCTCATCAAAGCTGCCATTCTTTCAGTTTCAAAATGCTCCAGAAGGCATAGACAGAAGACCAAGACCAACATGAAGGAGCAGATCAGGTATAAGTATAAGGAAGAGCTTTCACAGCAACCGACCACTGAAGGACTAGAACCAATACAGGACTAGACTTTTGGTCAAAAATTGATACTTTTTTTTATCACAGGTTGAAACCTGTGGGGTATGAACTGTTGGGTATGCAAACTTCTCAAGCCTTTGCAGAAAGGGTTTTCACCTCACTAGAATAATAAAGCAAGATTCACATTGGCATGGAGTGCTTTCCTTAAATGAATCGAACCAAATAGGACTGTTGTACTGACTGCCACTGATAGCACTTCTTATGGCAACGATATGCACATGCTCATTGTATGTTTACTTGTCTGTTAGTTTAATTTGATATTGATCTCTACTGTCACTGCTGAAAATAAGATGAGTTGGTTTTTAGTTCCATGCTTTCTTGGTATTGTAGCCTAGCAGTTTTTATTTTAATATTGAATTAGCACCAAAATAACATTTTTGTTCTCTTTTGTTGAGGTGTAAAAAGCAATGGACTGTTTCAGTACATTTGCTGTTTAACATACTGTATTCCTTAAGATATAAATAAACCATTTATTATTAACAGAGAATTGTGATTCAGGTGATTTTTTCAGGTCATACAGTATTTGCAATGTCATTACTGCCAGATACAGTTTTTCGTTTGTTATTTTTATTATTTTGTAGTTGCACTTTTGCTTTAAAGAATGAAGAATGTCATGCAAGTTATTAACAATGCATATCTATTTTTTGGTCTTTTATGCAAAGGCTATATTGCATTTAAGACTAAAACTAAATCTGCTGTCAAAATTAACACAGCTTTGGGGCTTTGGAAGAAAAAGCTCTACTACCAAATAGGTACTAGCAAATAGCCTCTACCTTTTTATCAAAGTAGGCATGGCCGATCATAAAAAACCAAAAGATATCTCAGGTACTGTGGATCAAAACCATTAAGTGCTTTATAGTTCATTAATAGTAATTATAATTCATGCAAAATTTGACTGGAAGCCAGTGCAGTATGGATAAAATAGGGTGATCTGTTCATATCTTCTGGTTCTAGTTAGGACTCTAGCTGTTGTGGTCTGAACCAGCTGAAGTTTTTTTATGCTCCTACTAGAACATCCAGACAGTAAAGCTGTACCGTAATCCAACCTAGAGGTAATAAATGCATGAACTAGTGTTTCTGCATCATGTAGTGACATCATATTTCTTATCTTATAATTATTTCTGAAATGAAAGAAGGCTACCCTTGTGATATTATTTACGTGAACTTCAAATGAGAGACCAGAATAAATAATAACACCAAGGTCTTTTATTACTGCACATGATGAAATAGAAAGTACATCCAGAGTTACTCTTTAATCAGAAAGCTAAGAGAATAAGAGTTAAGCCGAAGGAAGTTAGTAAGCATCCACTGTCTTATGTCCTTCACACAATCATCAATTGTATTACGCTGGTTTCTAATATCTAACTTATAGCTGCATGTCATCAGCATAACATTAGGAGCTAATACCGTGTTTATGAATATTTGCACCAAGGTGTAGCATGTAGATGGAGAAAAGCAATGGGCTAAAACAGAACCTTGTGGAAGACTGAACATAACCTTAGTATGTTTAGAATAATCAACATTTAGATCTACGAACATTCAGTCAAATAAGACCTGAGCCAGGAAAGGACTGCGCCTTTAACACCAACAACATGTTCTAGTCAGTCAAGTTAAATAACATGGTCAATGGTATCAAGAGCTGCACTAAGACCGAGTAACACCAGCAAGGACACAACCATGATCAGAGGCACAGTAGCAGTTCATTTACAACTTTAACCAGTGCTGTGTCCGTGCTTTGATGAGGCCTAATTCCTGACTGATACATTACTTGAATATTATTCTTATGGAGGTATGAGCATAACTGCTTTGCTACAAACTTTTCTAGGATCTTGGAGATAAAGGTTTAATATTGGCCTATAGTTGGACAGCTGGCTTAAGTTGAGGTCAGGTTTTTAAATCAGAGGATTGATAAACGCTAGCTTAAAAGATTTTGGCACAAACCCAGTGCTAAGGGGCTACTGGTAATATCTGTTTATAAAAACCTGTGGGTATGGGATACAGTATGCAGGTTGACAATTTTGACAAAGAAATCAGTGAAATGAAATCAGTGCAAGTGCTGATCAAGAACAGAAATATTATCTGCAGTATTATCTATCAAATTGTTTGGGATTAAATTAATGGTTTGAATTTTCTGTAGGATGTCAATTTTTCCAGTGAAATAATTCGTCATTACTACATATTACATTATATTCATCAAGTCATTACTGCTACAAATAGATGGTGTGCACTTTTCAACAGTGTTTATATTCCTAGTTAATTTATCTAGGGTATTAAATAAAAATTTTTTAAATTATTTTGTTAGCTTGAATTACACTGGAGAGATACACTGATCTAGCAGCACTAAGAGATTTTTTTGTAGCTATGAATGCTTTCCTTCCATGCTAATTGAAACACTGAACACAGTATACACATCTCACAGAATATATAAGTCCACTAAGTGTCTCTTTGATCTCCATCCCTCATCCAAGCCAAATCCCCAACCCAATAACAGAAAATAACACTGCTTCACCATATGGGGCATGGAAATGGAAATGCATAGACCTGAACAAGAAGTGATATTGACAGGGGAGAGTAGCAGTAAATCTTCCATCACTAATCCACCCTGATCAAACAGCCTTCATCAAAGGCAAGCATTTGACTACTAGCATGCATAGTCTACTTGACCTGATGCACCATTCATCCCACCAAAAATTAGTCACACCTAGTGCAGAGAGTGCCCTTAACAAAGCTAAACGTAAGTTCTTATTTCCCACATTAATTATTAGGCTTAAAAGAAATGTTGATGAATCATTGGATTAAGCTGTAGCTACTGTACATGGTAACATGTAGAGATATCAAGACTTATAACATGAACATTTAACATAAAAACATAAAACATAAAAATGCAACATAAAATCTGTGTATGACATATAGACTGGAAAATGACAAAAACATGAACATCACTGGATATCACTGGATATGTCAGACATTCTTGACCTTAAAGTTTCTATATTGTCTTTATAATATCTTTGTTAATCTTGACATTGACAATGATTATGTGTTCAAAGAAGGTACAGAAATAAATAAATTACTACTATTTATCTATATAACTACAACAGTTTTTCACTGCATGTATCAGATGTTTGCCAGGGGTTTCGACATCCAGTAAATTTGCATCTTCACTTGGATGAAACACTATTTTGTACATGAGAAATAATATAAAAAAGTTGAATTAGTGTTGGAGATAATGAATGTTCATACAACACAATGTATGAGCATTAACAAATACACTGTGAAAATCCAATTACACAATTTCCAGAGCACTACGTCTGAAAGGAGGGAATGGGAGACTGCAGCAGCCAGCTTACTGTGACTTATGGATTTAGAAGCTAAATATAGGTAAAGTTAAATCTATCTATAGCTAAGAAGAAATGTCTGATTACCAGGCCATATCAGTCTACATCTCATACATTATATATGTGAACATTGGTGGGATACTAAGCAGATTTTTAATCATTAATTGCTTCACTCTCTAGTGTGACTGCGATACAACAAGACAAGACAGCAAAAATCTTTAAAGAGGGTTAATTATAGGCCTAAAATGCATAGTTATGAAAGGATCATTCTATTACAGCTATTGTAGGATTATAATTCACTCTTTTTTTTTTAATGGAATTTATATACTTGCTTTACAGTTCCCTGTGGTATGCACTATAATTACCCCAGAGATTTTAAAGATTGCAAAGTTTAATTATCAGCACCAAGAGCACAATATAAAGTCAAATACCAAGGATAGAATCTTCCTTAATAAACAAATACTGCATTTTAAAGAAAACCCAGGTCAGTAGAAACATTTGTAGTCACTCAATATTTGAGAGAGTATTTTCAATGCAATAAAAGCTACTGTTATAATTTCACGTTTTATATATATTATGTTCATGTGGCAGAATGAAATAGCTCTTAAGTTTGAGTTTCGTTATGTACTTTGAGTTTTGCATTTTCTCCTACTGTGACTCTGACCAGAACAAAGCAGTTTCTGCTTTCTCTTCAGCTGAAGTGGCAGACAGTTTAAACATATCTGCTAATTAAATGGCTAATTTAACTTCAGAAACTGGTTACTTGCTTCACAATTGGTAACTTCAGAAACTGGTTCATTTCTTCACAATTGTATTTCACTACTGAGTGTCACAGAGGATAATGTGTTTTCTTTTGAGTCTAGGTCCTTTCTAGGTTTCTTCATCATGCTCTCTTGCCACTGTCACCTCAAGCTTGCTCATTAACTTGATCAACATTTCACATGATGCATCTGAGTTTTCAATTTGTTGACTATAATAACTAAACTATACTGTAATGGATCTCTATACCCACAGTGTTACATGAAGATTATGTAATCAATTAACACATTATAGCTGGTCTTATCTGCAGCAGTGTACAAGTGAAAACTTTTAAGAGTGAAGGATCAGTGATCTGCTGTGATCTTGTAGAATTCAACTGCTCTTAACAGCCAAACAGATATTTATCAACGTCCTCAATTTTATTGCTTTGTGTGAAACCTCATGAAGTACCTATTTTAAAAAATATCTTTCATTAACATCCTAGTTTGGGAGACATTAGAAAATATATCCATTAATTAATTGTATATATACTACCATGGCTCACCTTTGTAGTAAAATCATTTGCTTCTATAGCAATGGAACCTAAACAGAAAAGACAGTTTTTCGTTCATAATAATAATAATAATAATAATAATAATAATAATAATAATAATATTGGTTATCCAAACTAGCCATATCATTTTATAACAAGCTGCTTGCTAACTATACCAATATAATTCTAGGGCCAAGTGTTTCCTTTTACTTTATGTAGATAATTGTATGCTATTCTGGTATAATGAGTTTCTCACAGATTCACACAATAATATACACAATAATTACCCTGATTATCCTGGAGCTCAGAATGAACTGTTCTGAGAAATATTATTGGAAACATTCTTTTGGCCTAAGGGGAGCATCCATACGGGTCATTATACATTATACTGTATATATATCTGGGCTGTCACTGGCTTTATTGTCACTGGCTTTATAAAAATACATACCATATTTTAGACTTATCCTCAAGTCTTGCTTTGTCTCTTTCTTACATTTTATCACCCAGGCAACCTGGGTAATAAAAGCAGCTGACATCAGAACATACATTGTTTCACTGAAATCATTTAAACTCTATAACCACTGAAACCAATGCCCAGAATTTCCTACATTTCTGCTGAAGAATGGGTGTCAAGGTGAATGTGGTAAAATAAAGTTGTTGTTTTTTTTTGTTTGTTTGTTTTAAAACAGTAACCAAATATAAAACCAAGTAAACAAATATGTCAATTTATTCAGAGCAGTATAACTCAGATAAACCTATAGGACATTTTCTCACAATTGTGGCCCTTAATATTTTAAACTAAATACTTAATACTTAATGTGTCCAACATTAGACATTATAAACACTCACATTCAGTGACTAAAGACATTACTGAAGCTTTTTTTTTTATGTACACTATTCTGGTTTTGACCTTGTCTGTAGAGTGTATTGAGTTTAGCCTTGTCTAGTCTGTTTGTTGATCACCTGTATCACGACTTTGACTCTGGTATGCCCTTTGGATTTGTCTACTTTGCTATTTCTTAATAAGACTTTACCCTTTCATCCAGTCTGTGCGTGACACAGCATTTGATACTGCTTGATAGGCACTAAAATGTTTATTATGGCATTTTCAATAGCTCACAGAGGCTCAATAGAGCTGGATTCCACCAATTCTGGGAACAAATTTGTCTTATTAACAGTAACACAAATAATTGAAAAAAGAGAGAAAAAGAGAAAGAGAAAGATTATTTTTTAAAGCATTTATCTCTAAGAAATCACTAGTCATACTGTACATGCATAGTGCAAGTTATTTGGCTGCAATTAATATAGCTAAATTGGTTTCTTTTTTGTTGGCCTGATAATGTTTTATCTTTGGCACCTCAAATGAAGTCTATGTTAGATGTCATCCTTTTGCCATTTCAGCAATCTGAATATTTTAAAAGCCAATCTGATATGGGAAGCATAAAAAGGACAGTTTCAAATGTGCACTGGCTTTGAAGGTTTTTTTTGGATAAAATTCTAATTGACTGTGGAGGGGAATTTACGTATGATGACATTGGTAGGCAAACGGAAGTTTGATCCCTGAAGAATGACACCAGATCACACCAACCCTACACAGCTCATGATTTTTTGCACAATTTTTACACAATTTTATGATTATGACACCTACAAATACCTTGATATCCACTTCAGCATCAGGCAGGACTGAAGGTTCAACAGAGAGGCTGTGCAGTTTGTTGTTGTTAGTGTTGCAAGCGCAAGGAAGCTATCATGTTTGCTCACAGTTTTGAGGAGGTTGTGGTGGAAGGAAAAGACTAAACAAACTAACATCCCTGCCAGGCAATTTGCAACATCCAGTCCATGTACTGGTCAAACAAGCTTAGTCAGCTCCAGGAAACTACTGGGACTCTATTTGTAAGGTAAGCTCATGGGATGTATGTTAGGTTTTCGCACTAGGTTGTGTCCTGCTTACTGCACAGATGCTGCTCATAATATTATTACATTGTACAACCATGGTCACTCTGTTGATTACAGCTACTCTGTTACATATCCATGGTTCCCTAGCTGATATCTTATCCAAGTGATCTATCTATCTTATAGAAAAAAATCTTAATGTACACTGAAGCTGCTCTCAAAGCATGTAGTAGTCCAACATATTACTGAGCCACTTTATTTTGTTTTACCTGTACTCTTTATATATGCCTGGAAAACTACATTTTGCCAATTCCTAAAACTACTGTGGAAATGGAAGAGAGCATTAACTGCATTCTCTATTTTTATTATTATAATACTACTCTGCATTAAAAGTATTCTCATTTCTTTCCTGTGCTCATTATTATTTGCTATTTATATACTGAGCTATGGTATTTCTGAAGCTGTGACTACGCAGGATACTGTATGATATTTCATCTAAAATATCTGAATTATGCCATCAAGGGAAATTACAAATCAGCACAAGAAATGGCAATATCTGATCAGACATGCCTACTCGGTTTCTCTCATAAGAAATTTAATAAGAACTTGCCAATAGCGGGTTCTTCTTCACCTCTCACATTTTGACTGTGAAATAGAGGCCTTGACCTTTTTCAAATCCCTTTTGATTCTCACACCTTAATGAATAATTTGTTTCCTTTAGAAGGAAAGTGCCATAAGGCACTTTATATTCAGGCATATGTGCCTCCATTTGGTGCTTTAGGACAGAGCAAACACTATGCGTCATCTAAAGAATGACTGAAGGTCATGAGAATAAAACTGCTTATTAAATATTGGTATAATGAGCAATCTGTACAATATTATTCTCTCCAGTAGAGCCAGCCAGACTTCCCTACACTGATCAAATAAACAGAGATTCAATCTTAACAAACCTTGACAGGTTTGATGTGAAAGATGCTAAACTAGAAGATGTAAATAAAAACTTAATGCATTATTCAAATTATTCAAAATAAATTTGAGGGAATTTTAATCCACATCGGATTAGCTATTCATATGAATCAAAAACAACTATCTGTAACTATTCAAATAGAAGTTATAATGAAAATCTAGTAAGAGTAAGGGATCAATACTGAGTATATTTGGCTTAACTCGTAAGTCTCTTCTTTTCATGTTTGGATGTATCCTGGCAAAGAAACATCTACACATCTTGTGTGTGTAGCTAATACAGGAGCAATGAATACAACTGCAATTAATCAATTCCAACATTGTGGTGAAGATCTTTTTACCTGAAAGATGACACAATTGTTCCAAGTGACATTCTTCTGTCCAATGACCACTTTTCATATTATGCTACAGTATTGGAGACTTTTTGGAAGACTTTTTTTTTGGACTTTTATTTGCTTCTGTATTTATTCATATCTTGCACACACATTTACATGGTCCCACAACAAAACCTAATACGATGCAATGTTTTGTATCAAATGCTATAGTCTTGCCAAAAAGCTGAAAATATTGCCACTCTTAATTACTCATTTATTCAACAGTTTTACAAGTTTACTTTAAACATTTGGCAATTTGCCTCATTGATTTGACAGTCTTAACGCTGCCCTACAGCACACAAGATGTTCACCACAAATAAGCAAATCATGGTTAAAAAAAAAATAAATAAATAAAAATACTACTAAATTTAGACAGAATCCAGCCTGGGGTAGGAGAAGGAGAATGGTGGGTGTGTGCGATGTGGGAAATCCTCATTTCACAAAAAAATCTTCACTGAATATTCAATCACTGATGAGAAGTCAATTGCAATATCCAGAATCTTTCTGAAGCTGCATATAAATGATCTATTTTGCATGGACAGCAGAAGATAATATTTTAGTGTGACGCTTCCTAAATGAAAAAGAGTACTAAAAAATTTTAAAAGCTTTAATGGTTTTTAAAGCAGTAACTATCTAATTCATTCAGACCATCTTACCATGAAGTACTACTTGAACAATGTGACAATTCATTCAGCTATTATTGAGCAGTATGCTTATATAGATGTTTTCACTTGATGGATGCTTTTTATATTGAAAAAGAGTGATCGAAATAAAATTAAATCAAAATGAAATGAAATGAAATGATCAATTTTTTTTTTATAATTCTGTAGTACTGTATAAACAGTACTGTATAAAAACTATTTCTAAAGAAATATGGCATATTGTTCATAATATTTGGATACCCCATAACATTATAATAACCTCCACACGTCTGGGAAGACTTGCCACAAAATTTTGGATTGTGGCTGCTGGGATTTGCCCATACAAGAATTAGTGAGGTCATGCACTGGATTCAGACAAGGTGGTCTGGAGTCCAGTAAACATTCCAGTTCAGTAGGGTTGTGGTCAGAGCTCTGTGCAGGCAACACAAGCGCTTTCATAATAACCCTGGCAAACCGTGTCTTCATGGAGCGTGCTTTGTGCACAGGACATTGTCATTGTCAATGTAGCTCCAAATGTTATCATCAAGGTATAATGCATATAATATGCAAATATAATATGCAAATTTAAACTGATTAATGATATGATGAAGAGCAAATGTCTGGTAAATGATGTTACAACTGTAACCTAATCAAATATAGTCCACGTAGTTTGCTTTGCAGACATAACCCATTGTTCTGAGAGGTGTTGAAATCCTTAGATACACACAACAGGTATTATGACACAACACAAGTAAAATATCAACAAACACCTCAGAAGCTCATAACTGTATGTCATATTAAACTAGGGATCAATTCAATAAATATTTACTAAGCCATACATTTTGGTTTGGTCACTTTATTTACAAATATTGGTGAATACTTTCTCTTTTGTATGTATTAGATTGTTTAACCTTTTGGAAAATCTTACTTCAATGTCTTAAATGGATGTCATAAAACTCTTCCTACAAACCATATCACTTTTAAATATATTCTTAATCTATATATTCTAAATAATCTTTCCCCGTCACAAACATAAAGGCACAATGAAGAATAGATGACAGTATATTTGATATCTGATAACACACCATAACATACAGAAGTCTGATAAAGATAGACTTAAAATGCAATGAGAAACAGCAGATTCTATCTATCCAAAAATTACAAAGGAGACCTTCATGACAAATCATTAAGAACTTTCTTTTGTGAAGAACACAACGACAATTATTTCAAATACATTGCTAGCTTCTAAGTGAATGCATGTCCCTTGTACTTTGTGCAAGCATAGTTTATAATACTTTATGGAAACTTAGAACTTTACCTCTCCCCTCTTAATAGGTAAAAAAGGAAGCACAGATGTGTATTGTGTAAATCTTGTCTGTCATCCCATAGTGTTCTTGTCCTCATGCATAACTCAAGTATTAGTGTTCATGGTTATGTATGGTTATGGACCAGGTTCTTCTTCAATCTGCTGTAATCCAGTGAGGTCACATGGCAGTCGGCTGACCTGCTGTAGAGAGAACACCATTTTTCATGAAGTCAAAACAAGGAGTTCTTTATTATTTAGTTTGACCTTTGATATACAGACTGGTGACAAATGAAATAAAAAACCATGACTCTGTTATGCTGTAAGGGGCATTTTGCTGGTGTGCTTTGAGTTCATTTTTCTCCTTAGAGAAAAGCATCACTGAAAATCAATACAAAGTTATTCTGACTGATCAATATGATGAAACATTTTTATCCTGTTGGGAATAGTCTCGTCCAGGATGAACATGTCCCCATCCACAGGGCACAAGGGTTCACACTGAATGGTTTAATGAGTACAGAAATTATGTAAATCATATGCTATGGCCTTTAGAATCATCACATATCAACCCAGTGAGAGAATGTGGACACTTTAAGCAGTCTCATCACCACCATCATCATACCAATTCTGGGAATGTCTTTTAGAAGAATCATGTTCATCCCTCTAGTACAGATAGAGAGACTTTTAAATTCGAGCTTTTAATAGCAACCCAAGGCACTTTACCATATTTTTGTCTCTATTTACAGTATGTGCAGAGTAAAGGATGGCTTACTTTTGAGTCGCATATAGCAGGAGTTACAGAAGAGCTGTTTGTTTCGTATCCTGACTTCAGCTCCACTTTCTGAGCCACCAAGGTCAGCTTTGCATTGAAAGCACTGAAATATGAGAGATGCAAAGTAAGAAGACTGTGTGTAGGCCAAGCGAGTACTCACCGAAATGGACAGATCTCTGACTCTATCATAATAAAAGGAAATAGGAAGTAAGGTACCTCTATCATAATAAATAATCATATAAGAGAAAACCATTCACCACCAAGCCCAAGAACAAGCAGAAAACAAAAATAGACACAGGCATATAAAACGTATGAAGCTGTTAAAGTGGGGAGCCCAGCAGGGATTATACAACTATGTGGATATGCAGAAATAGAAGAAGGAAATTCAGGAAGATAAATTGTAAATTCTCCAGAAGCTGGATTGTTACAATCATCCTGATGCAGACACAACCATTCCAGAGAGACTTGATGTTAACTTCAATTATTCATTATTCCTTTTTAAGTTATGCAAAGTGAGGAGTATCTGTGTAATTAGATCTGAGTAATGCAGGTTAGACAATAGATATTATCAGCCAGGTTGACCCGAAACCCAAGAGAAGGGAGTTCGGAAGAACTCTCACCTTAAAGCAATGTAAATGAAAACAGAGCCCCAGGGACTCGATGATCATTGCTGCTCCTTTACCAAGTGGCATATCACAGTAAGTACACATTTTCTTGCCACTGACTGACCTAAATTGCAGAACGTAAACATGACCTGAGAAACCAGCAACATGGACCACCACATAAATTAAATAACTCTGTATGTGTTAAGGGATGATACATGAAATAGGGCATTAATGGAATTAGGAAGTGTCATTAAATATTATGTAAATCATAACTTGGGAATTGTATAATGCAAATGTAAAGCTGTATTTGGGCTTTGCACACACACACACACACACACAAACACACACACACACACACAAATGTTTAATTTGTGCTGCAAAGATTTATAGTTAATACCAAAGAATTGTAAACAAAAGGCAATGACAATAAATACAGTATTGCATGGCTCCTAAAAATAAATTCCAAATTTCTGCTTTACAATAAAATTAAATTCAATTTGTTTAAGCTGTTAATGTGAATTAAAATGGTTACTTGTTGCATCACTGTACCTGTTTCGTGAGGATGGCTGACTGTCAGGTTTTATGGAGGAGGTGGATGTGGACTGGGACAACGATGGCCTACTGAAACTCAGAGATGAATAAGGACGGCTATAGTCTGGGATGGAGGAATTGGTTCCCGGAGTCCATGATGACCTCCAGGACTGGTGGTTTTTTGTCATATCCAGGTTGTCCAGAGACTCACCTCTTTCAAGCCAGCAGAAAAGCCAAATCACATAATCAGTCACTTTCGTATAATTATGGCGGTATACTGAACAACATACGCCACTTTATATATTTATATACGCTATATATTGGCATTGACTTAAAGCTTTTGTAAGGACATGATTATATCTCAAGGAAATAAAGTTTAAAAGAAAACAGTCCACTATGCTGCAATTTGTTCACATATTCTTTTTGATCCTGTCATCTTAGCTAAATATGACATACACTGACCTCCTCATGGGAACGTAGGCTGGCTGTTTGTTCACACTGTTGACACTACTTTGTCGGATCCAGTTGTTGTCGGGCAGCAAAGAAGTCTTCTTTTTCATGTCCTGAATGACCTGCTGCCTTTCTACTTCAGCCTTAGATGTCGGCTCTTTCCTATTCGGGTAGGCCTTATTCAAAGAGCTCTCACCCAGACCAGTGCTTCCAGCTGGAAACAAGACATGATTTGATCAGGACCTCAGAGATTATAAATAGAAATACACATGCACTGCATCATTTCATTTCAAGTCAGCAGAAGCTGCTGTAATCAGACAGTTGGCTCATATGTATATCATGTATACATGGCTTTTATTTCCTGAATCAAGTTGTGGTGGACATTGATTGATTGGTGAAGACAATCAGACTTGATTACAGCGATGATTATAGATTTTTGCTGATCAAGTGATTGAGTGGGCTTCATAATTGACATGGCCACAAGCCATGGCCCACCTCTCTCTGGGTTACTGTATCTCATAGCACTAAGGATGTTTCTCCTTTCTACTTCCAGCTCAGATGCAGCTTGCTGTCTCAGGATATGAGGATCTTTTTTCCTTCGTAACTCCTCCTCCAGAAGCCAACTCGCCAGACCCCTGTGTTTGCTATACACACCTGCATACAGCCGCACACACACACTGACACGGCTCTGTATTGACCATATTAGCTGTGAGTTCTGTGAGTTAGCTTCATTATACCAGACATTTGTCTGTGTAAGCCATACAGTTCATTGTCACTGTCAGGCAGCAGGACTTGATGCAATATCTACTAATTGAACGTACTTACCTTTAATATCAGTTCTTTCTATGTCATCCAGCTCTGGAGTAGATTTGGACATGGCCCTGTAAAATTGTTAACCAAAAAGAATGCAAAATTTAAATATACTGTATATGTGAGACATGTGGATATATGTTAGTTTATAAAAACAAAAACCTTTTTTTTTATAATTAAGTAGTTAATTTTGTTAAAAGCATATTGCAGATGCAGTTTGTCACATGCGGTGTGTCCACAAATAAATGATGAACTTTACCTGTGTGAGTAGGATAGCTCAGGGAAAGTATACTCCACATCACTGTGATCAAACAGCAAAAGCAGCACAGAGAAGCAGAGGTTTATAGCATTTATACACACATGGACACAAATGATAAAGACTGTGACCTGGTTTGTGGTTTAGTTGTTAATGCATGACAACACACAACAGTGAGTATTTGTCATTCACAGCAAAAGCATGTAGTAATGGTAAAAGTACATGACATCTCTTTTTATTATATACATGAGTATGAAACATGGCGCCACTAAAATCCAGCTTCAGCATACATGCAGGGCCAAAATTACTCCAAACAAATGAATGTATCTATACATACCAATTTTCAGCTAAAGTTCAAATACATGCTCAGGAATCTAAGAGAGATTACTGCTACATACTTTGCCTGAAGTCTCTGCTGGGCTTCTTGGCGCCTCCTTTCCTCGTCTTCTTCTCTTTTCCTCTGCACTCTCAGTGCCTCTTCCTCTCTTCTTCTCTTTTCCTCCTCCCTTTGTTTAAGTGCCTCTTCTTCCTTCTTTCTCTCCTCTTCCAGTCGTTTCTGTTCTTCCCTTTTTTTCTGCTCTTCTCTTCTTTTCCTCTCCTCCTCAAGGCGTTCCTGTTGCTCCCTTCTTTTCCTCTCTTCCTCAAGGCGTTCCTGTTGCTCCCTTCTTTTCCTCTCTTCCTCAAGGCGTTCCTGTTGCTCCCTTCTTTTCCTCTC
>JAOTRN010000048.1:12214135-12232419 GCA_028566695.1 Bagroides melapterus
TCCTCAAGGCGTTCCTGTTGCTCCCTTCTTTTCCTCTCTTCCTCAAGGCGTTCCTGTTGCTCCCTTCTTTTCCTCTCCTCCTCAAGGCGCTCCTGTTGCTCCCTTCTTTTCCTCTCCACCTCAAGGCGCTCTTGTTGCTCCCTTCTTTTCCTCTCCTCCTCAAGGCGCTCCTGTTCGTCCCTTCTTTTCCTCTCCTCCTCTCTCCTTTTCCTCTCCTCTTCCTCTTTGAGTCTTGAGGCCTCCCGTTCCAGCTCAAGGTTCCTCAGCTCCTGTTTAATGGCATAACAAATATTTCAACATTGTTTTTTTTTTTTTTTTTGAAAGGTTTGCTTTTTCTTATGTTTGCATTTTTAAATTCAAGCAAATATATTACATTAAGATTTCTAAGTACTATATCATATATTAATGATGTGGTAATGTTTCACTGTCACATGTAAAAGCGCCAAGGCACAAGATTATGACTTTGACAGCAACAAAGTGAAATTGATCGAAGTTGTAAATATGTTTCTACTAAAAATGCCTAATAATTTTTTGGGAATAATTTTTACTTCATTCAAGTTTAACTATTTCTCTCAACTTTTCCTTCACTTAGATTCTCTTGTGATGATATGGAGAAACATTATAGGCAAACAAATGATATTGCCTAATACATTATCAGTGATGCTTGTTAAACATGTTAACTGATGTTTGCTTTAAATCAGTGATGGAATTGCTATTATTTTGCCATACACAAATTAACTACTAGTTGTTGGTGTCCTTTGGCTCTGTTCGGCGTCACCACAGCGGACCAACCGGTCAGCATATATTTGGCATATATCTGGCACAGGTTTTATGCTGTATGCCCTTCCTGATGCAACTTCCTGATGCAAACCCATTTTATATAGCTTTGGGACTTGCTTTAAGAGTTAACCCCTTGGTGACTGGGTTGGTTCCCTGACTGGGTTCCTTAGCCACTGGACATTTTAAATGAGGCATCTCTAATTTTCACTCAAGTAAGCTGATTCTTAATAAATTGCTTGATACCTCTTGGTATTGTTTTGTCCCTTCTGTAACAGCCTCTTGCTGGGCTTTTCTAAACTCCTCCTTTAGCATTTCCTGATCGCGTTGATACTTTTCCTGCAGGAAAGCAAATATTATACATACATCAGTATTATACATCAGTAAACACTGTTAAACAGACAACAGAAACAGACTACAATGCTTCAGATGAAAATAAAAATAGATGGTGAAGACGTTACCTGGAGCTGGCGATCCTGCTCTTTTTGCCATTTCTCCTGTCGCCTGCGTTCTTCTTCTGGGTCCCAGGACCAACGAGTAGAGGAGGCTGAGTGAGAGGGAACTTGTAGCTAGAGAACACCCAAGGCACATTTTTGTCATTTAGCCAGAAAATACACATGGTACTGTAGACAACTATAAATTGTACAAATATGATGAGCAGACACTTTCACTTACATCTGCTATCAGATGTTCACCTCCTCCTACAAGAAAAATGCAAATTCCATCAGAAGTCTAGAGAGTTATTTTTGAAACTTTTAAAATGGCATCAACAAAAATAAAGACATATAAATTGTAACATGCATAAACACAGTAAAACATTTGTTCTTATATTTTCTGTGTATTATAATTCCCAATTCACTTGTGATTTAGTCACATGCAAAAAGATGGCAAAAAGAACCACTTGAAAAGAGCCCATAGTTTCCAATATAAGTAGTCAGATGCTACATGCAAGACACCAGACCCATGCTCAGCACAGCATGCAAAAGGAAGAAGAACATTGTGTGCAACCTGAATACCATAACAATACACATAACACAACATCTTACTATAGAATTTGCATCAATGGCCTTAGGCACTAATTCGTAATAGAGCAAGAGATATAGACACGTACGCCAAAAGGGAAAAACAGCATGCTAATCAGTAGATCTCAATATTTTACTAAATAATTTATTCAAGAATGCAATATCTGACAGAGAACTGATCAGAGATGGCCTAGAATATATAATAACTTTGAATATAATGATACGTTCAAGCATACAGTGTGACATACACATAAAATTTTATCGCTGAAAGTCAGCAGTTGCAGGGATGCTACATCTAGTTGTTAATGGTTGCTGTTGCTCATGTTGCCAAGTCACCAGCTCTCAGTGAAAATGAATGACCTCTGGTTACTTTGTCACTGTTAGTCTCTGTATGGGTGAACATAGCATTAGAGGGCCTTTAGGTGGTGATATGGTTTTGGGATGTAGTCTTGTGAACCTCATACAGTTTGAATACACAAGAATTGTTCAAATAGCTTCAAACTGCAAACCTTTAAGCTACAAAAAAAAAAAAAAAAAAAAATCCATTCTTATAGTTTCTATTTTTTCATAGTTTTAGGCCCTGGGGCTACTGTAGACACATATCAGTGTGTTGCTGTGTGGAAGTACAATACACACTCAATGCTGTTTACTACAGAAAGAGACCACAACACTGACTGTGTTGTCTGCAGAGCCTGAGGGAAGAATACATGGGTTACAAGGGCTTCGGCTGTGAAGAGGAAAAGGAGGACAACAGCATGAAGACCTAGTAATGCCCAGCTTTGAAAATACATAGTGAACAGGGGCTGCTCTTTTACCTTGTTCAAAAAACTCCGATCTCCTTTTAAGGTTTTTTAAAGAAATGGGTTCTACATGGATAATAAAGAGATTAAAAAAAGGAGAGAAATTGAGAAAAGGACAAGGAACAACTCAAATAAATGAAAACCAGATTCATGATTTGACATTTGCTAAACATTGCATTGAAAATGTTTGTTAATATTATTAACAATATTCAGTAAATAAAAAACACTGAAAACTACAATGTAATATGCAAAAAAACCAACCAAACAACAAAAATAATACTATACACACCAACATAACAACAAGCATCAACACAACATATAGTGCACTTTCCAGTCTTTTTTGTATATTCCAGTCAGAACGGATAATTCTGTGAGAAATATGCTTTACCTTCGTTCCTCAGAAGCACCTCATTAATTCCACCATTAATGCCAGTGGATGGCAGACGCTACAACATAGCAGAAAAAAGATAAATGATAAACCATTCAAGTACATTAAATAATGAATAATTACATTTCTCATGTTTATTGCTTGTTATTCTCACATTGACAGGCTGAGAGCTGACATTCAGAGATTTCACAGTGGGGTCCATCGCTGGGCGTGAGGTGAAGTCCAGGCTCACATTGGCATATGGCTCAGGAGAACCTAGAGGATCCGTACTGGTGAGATTGATGACTTTATGGCTTTTAAATGGAAGGGAAGGTAGGTCTTTGCCCCAGTCTGATAGTTGCGCATTGACAGAGTCATAGATTTTAAAAACAAAGAATTAGCAATTACAATACCAGACACATGACTACACACAAGCGTCTGACAGACCAGTCTTTGTATCAGGTCCATGTTTCTGAAAGTGGGGTTTGACAGACAGACCACCTTCCCATTCCCCTAGCATGCAAGCACCACACACCAGTATTACCAACAAGCATACACCTTCTAGCACACCCACTTGTACCCAGTAAGCGGATAAGGATATACAAATAAATTGTGGGATTAGTATTATAAGGTATTATAAGTTAAGAAGTTGAAGAATCGTATAATAACAAAGTGAGAAAATGTAGTAATAAATGTAATTAATGGGATTCCTAATGGTATAGGCTTGTTGGTAAGTATAAAGACTGGTACTAAATAGCACAGCATAGTTTCACATACTGCTTTAATACTGCACTTATCCTACAGAATACAAGGATATAAATACAGTAAACATACACACATGCAGCCATGTAGCATGAGTAAGATTGATGTTAGGTTCGGAAAAACAGAAAGAAAAAGACTGACATGACATCATCAGACAGACACATGCACCTAGTCAACTACGGTATATACTGTATACTGTAGTGTTTTTAATTTATACCTGGCATATCCCAAAAGTATTTCTTTTAAAAGTTAGTCTAGTAGAATTGTTATAAAGTATTATATTAAAGTAGTGTAACAGTGTGTTCTTAATTTTATTATCTGATTGTGCACTATAAGGAGAAGGCTTCCATTATTTAAACACATTATTTTAAATGTGTCATTTTTGAATGTGTCATTTTTGTGTCAACTGATTGTATTACCTAGCAGTAACACTGAGTGACTCTTACAGCACAACAAATGTTTTGTTTAATAGGACACTAACACTATGATGGTGTGACTGCTTGCATCTGGCATACCTGCAAGAGTCACTTGTTTCCTCAGACGATACACTTACAGTGCAGAGGAGTATGGAGGACAGCACAAACTTACTGTTCTTTCCCTGTCTGCGGATGTCCATAAACAGTCTGCCATCCTTCAGGGCTTCATCCATGCTCCTTTTCCACTGTTCATAGCTCATGTCTGCCACCTTCTGCCCGTTCACTGTAAAGATCTTATCCCCGACCTGCAGGTGGCTCAGTTCTGCTGGACTGCCTATAAAATATGCACATTTTCATGACTTGGAGATATAAGGCTGAGAATCATTAATTCGCTTCCTCTTACTTTTATTAATCAAAGCCTTACGTGGCCTTCCTAGATTTTCACCCACCCAACATCATACGGATTTTCCCCATCTATTTTGGATATATGTGCAACATATATTTGATTCGTATTACAAATCAAATTGCCACAGACAGATCCTGAGCTGTTATTCATTGCTATGAAGGAAAGAGATTCCATTGTCAGTGATTACATTTGCTGAACCCAATTATAAAAAGCTCTAGACATTCTTGTGGGAACAAGACTAAGTCAAGCTTAAATGAGAAACAGCAATTCTATCAATTTTATTCTTTTTAACAAATCAGAGTAATTTAAATGCAAATAGCGCATGTGCTGAAACCAAAGGAATTGTAAATGTTATTCATTTAAGAATAAAGTACAATGCCACAGTATGTCCTTCACTTTAATGACAATAGCATTTTAGAATTTACAATAACATTTAATTCAATTACATATTAGTGAACATATCTGAGCTTTTCTTGTGCTGTCTATGTACCCAATAAATACTATCATCTGCAATGACCTAGAAAATTCTGGTCTACACTGCCTTAGTAAGGACTGCAGAAATATTTTACTTATAACTTTGTACAAGCTTACAGCTGAGCACAAAGAAAGATCGAGAGTTAATTATTATATCACTAATGTATTGTCTAATTAAGAGTGCATGAGTCCTTCATTAGGAAAGCAAAGAGGAAAATTATTTGTATTATGGTCTAATAAAACAAATCTCATCCATCTGTTTGTTTATACCTTGCTTTATCGATTTAACAACGGCTCCCGTGGAGTCCCAGTTAGTCTGGAAGCCAAAGTCATGGCTGCTGTTGGGTTTTTGGTTCAAGCTGATCCTCATTTCACTATAGCTTTCCTAGAAAATACACACAAGACAGTTCAGGCAATAAAAACTATCCACTGGCCAAAAATACCCATACAGCTGAAGAGTCAGTAAATGAGCTCATAGTCAAAAATGATATCTTAGCAAGTATATACATCTCACATATAGTGCAAAGTCAAGTAATAGTTCTCTATTTGACTGCTTTAAATCAAATATAGGATTATTCAAATTATTTCTAGATATGTTTGCTCACATCAAGCAAAACTGTTTGTTCTATCATAACAAACTAAAAGAAATAAACAGAATAAAAAATGTTAAGCGTTCACATCAGTGCAAGCAAATTCTCATGAAAAACACTAGGCCCTGAACTCACCTGCTGTGTGATGTTGACAGGAGACACTTTGGGTTGTGGGGCTACACGGCTGACTGGAGTGACAGCTGAGGAGGTCTGAGTAGGGGGAACCACTTGCTCCTCTTCCTGCCCTCCATTTTCATTGCTTTGTATAGAACTGGTCTGGAAATTAATTGTAGTATGCTTACTACTGTTTGTTTCACCATTAAAGTGCTTCTGATTGTCACCCACCTGGGGGGCAGGTACGGGTTAGTATTAATTTGGAAAAGTTGCTAAATTAGATCACTGAATATTGCAAAACATCAAAGAGCTACAAATGATATAACCTCTATATTATTGTTATTAAAGTTCCTGTGGTGTAAAATACACACACTGAAAATAACAGGTCACATAATTATATACATGGCAGACTTGTATATATATAGCAAAACTAAACTTTATTAAACTTCACACTATATTCATCTCAGTTTCAAACAGATTATGCAATTACTACATACAGATTACATCAGGAATTAACATCCATCAATTCATCAAAATGTAATTCTTTTTTTAAAGTGAATAAAGCCTCTCACCGTATAGGCACGGGGCAGGGATGCAACTTTGGCAACTGAGGCACCAAATGGTCTGGGAGTGACGACAGAAGTGATGCGTGCACTATCTGATCTCTGGTAGCTCCTAGGGAGTGAAGCAGAAACCCGAGGTGCAATAGGTTGCTTTGTTTCTGTTGAAACTGGTTTATACAAGGACGCCTGGCTTTGGTCTTGCCTAGGTGCAGGGATGGGTCTAGCAGATATGTTGGATTTTGTAATTGTTTTTGAGCTGCTGTTGGCCTCCAGTGATGGACTGCTGATGATAGTGCTGGTGCGAGTTGACCGAGTGTTGCTTGTGGTCTCTAGTAGACTGGGTTTGCTGGTGACACTGATTGGAACTGGATCATCCAGAAGGCTGCGGCTGCTCCCTAAGCTGGACTGGACAGGACTGGATGGAGCATCTGCTTCATCTTTCGGCAGGCTGCCAATCTCAGGTTCATCATCTAGCAAACTTGGCAGAGACCGCACTTTAGATCGGCTCAAGGAGTAGGGGCTATCCACCGTATTGCTGCGGCTTGGTAAAGCCCTGGTCTTGGGGGTTGGTTCTTCAAAGACATCTTGGTCATCAGAAGTGGAGAATGTAGCATAGCGACTCCTGTAGCCTGGCTCTCGGCTTTCCCTGCATAGTAAAAGAGATAGGAGGACTAATGTAGCCCTTATTAAATTACACTCACACACACAAGCTGAATTTTGCTTACTGCTAAATATTTGTAGCACAGTAAATGCAGGAGTAACTACTTTTATGACTAGGGAAAACACATCAAAGAGTCACTTATTATCAAGCAGATGTCTGTGTGCATGTGTTCTTTACCTCTCCTCTTCCATTTCCTTGAAAGTCCTTGATTTCCTGGTGCTGCTCCCTGAAGTAAGTATCTCGATCTGCTCTCTCTCTTCTTTTTTCTTCATGATATCTAAGTTAACACTCCTGCGCCTGTTTTTCCATTTCGTCAGATCCTGAAAACAAGCCAATGATGCTCAAAACCTGAAACCTGCATTCACGTATTCAGTCAAAGACAAAGATAGAACAGCAGAGGGTGAGAGACAAAGAGAAGTAGAGAGAGGGAACAGGCGGGGGGGACATGAACTAGATCTGGGGCCCGTATGTGACCTAAATTCTGGGTGGAGAAAAAGCCCTTTCCAACATAGTCACCTTCACAACACAGCTTCATTCTATGAAACAGAATGTGACTTTGTGTGATTAGCACATTTATTTAGATTTTAAGGTGCTATAAACACCTCAGATTCTGTGAAATCTTAACATATGCAGTGAATTGTAACCCAAGCAAAATACACATACTCTCACAATGTAATAACGATTATTTCATGAATATATCTTAGGAATAAACAAAGCATAAGATAAGAAAACTGTACTGATGTCATTGTTTCACTGACACACAAGAATCAGCGCTGTCGAGCTGATACTCACATCCTGCCACTTGTCTTCATTCTCCTTCACCTGTTCACGGATCTTCTTCAGATCCTCGAAGCGAATCTGTTGTAATGCCTGCTCAACAGGGAGGTCACTCAGTGATTTAGCCCTATCAACACAAATTCATAGAGTGATGCTTTATGATTAAAAAGTAAACTGACTGTGTAATTCTAAAAAGGGGAAAAATGAAGAAAAAAGATTCCCATCGTTCATATTGAGCTTACTTACATGGATACAGAAAATACTGAAAAGGGTGCACAGAACCCAAAGTTACCCAGAATGGTTCATTGAAAGCTTTTTACAAACATATGCCTTTTATACACAATAGAGGATATTTATTAGTGTTAGTAAAGCTGTTACAAACATACTTAGATTTAGTGCTCGGAAATTCAATAACAATATAAATATTGTGTGATAGCGTTGTATATGTGAAATAGAATCATGAATGTTCTGGATATTTCCTGATTTACAGATGCACTACTCCTCACTACAGTGCAATGCAAATCAGCTATTATTAGCTAGTATTGTGGACATCTGTTGATTCCTCTTTGTTTTGTGGTGAAATGAGTTGGACTGCAGCCAACAGGGACCAAAGCAATGTGAGTAATGTTAGTGTTTAATGCAGGGGCAAGCAGAACCACACAAAAGCAGAAGGACATGACAAAACAACTAGACACACCATGCCACATTCCTGGCCCCAGATATCTACTCACCCGTCACTATCTGAGTTCTTTTGCAACAGTCTAGAGAACCAAAGAAAACCACACAGAAGTCATATTTTGGTCATATTTTGTGTATTTTAGACAAACTGGCTGACGGCAACACAGAGACTCAATCAAATGCAAAATGTTTCAGATGTAGTTACCAGAGAATCACTTTTTCTTCACAGAGCAGAAGAGAAGCAGATATCATAGCTTTCTACACCCTGCAGTGTGGCTACAGAATTGTTTGAGCACAAACTATTGGAAATAACTTACTTGAGGGAAAGTTATAGGTACACAACTTCACAGGGAATTGTGCTTCAGTAAACATCATGGTGATATAACATCATAATAGGTTAAAGGTGTGACTGTGCCATACCAACTGTGCTGTTTTACTTGGAAATTACAGGCTAGGGTGTGTTTTGATTGTACATTTCCATAGAGACTAAAGTGAAATTTCTTGCTTTTACTGCCTCTCATAGCAATGGGGAATTTCTAAGTAGCACAGCCTGTTGGCAGTCTTGTAAAGGGTGGCTGTGTCTGGCAGTGTTATTTATAGACATTACTCAGGTTTTCACATTCCTCGACAACTTTGGTCATTACACTCCCACTTCCACAAGTCTGTGTGAACCTCTGAACCTCTTTTAAGGGAACAGCTAGCTGACTGAAATGGAAGCAGTCTTGATATCTCAGGTTCATTAGGCGAATTCATCACAAAAGCTTTTAGAAATACTTTTATTTCACAAGCAGAGTAAGACAAAATGCCAGGCAATTCCAATCCTTAAAAAGAAATTGCAAAAATATAGAACTGTTATTCAGTCATTTATGAACAATTAAATAACACTCATGCTTTTTTGGAGTTGCCATGGCACACTCAGCCTCATGCATTCTTAATGTATGGAATATATATGTGAAAACATATTAGCAAACACTTTAACACTAAAAGGTTTTTGGAGAAATAAATAGCCAAGTACATTAATTAATACTGTTTTACAATACAAAGTTCAGCCTTAAATGTTTACATAATAATCCCAATTATTATTATCGGTATTTCACAGGCTTAAAGAGAAACAGAACACATCCGAAATCGCACTTAAGCAATCCATGTTAGGTTATAAATGGGATCAATGTAAAAGGGTCATCAAACACAATGAAAGCATGCAGGGCTTCAGGTCATTCCTACAGCCTCAGAAGCCTAACCTCTCCAACATCAGCCTCTTCTTATATCTTAGGCGACTGGCCTCTCTGATGGCTTGCCATTTTTGGAGATCTTCCTCACTGCAGCCTGAAGGCATGCTTGGGCCTGTTTGAGTTCCAACTGACCTCTGAGATACCTCAGTGGGATTCTGGACATGTGCAATTCCAAGTTTCCTAACTAGCATATCATCTGCTTTTTGATGTTCGCCCCACTTCTGTTTTGTATGCACTGGGGCAGCCACCTGTACTGGGGGACACGGGGGGGATATCTTGGCCTGAAGTTTCTGTGGCAGTACCCAGAGCTCAGGAATAGGCACAGGGTGATAGTGATCAGGTGCTCCTGAAAGGGGGCGCTGTTTAGACTGATGCTGTAACCTGCGAGTGGCCACATCGTCTTTCTCAATGTCCGGGTAAGTAGATTTGTCATCACTATTCCGAGTGACCACTCTGATACCTGACTCTGACTTGTGAGGTAAGGAAAGTAGACCCCCATATTTTATCTTGGCCAGCTCAGTGTTAGAGTAGAAGGCACATGTGCGACGGCTAAACATGTCGTCATTCTCCAAGTCAGGAAGAATGTCCTCAGATACACTGTAGGGGTCATTAGGGTGTTCTCGCCCTAATAGTGGGTGTCTCTTGCACCTAATCAGTCTTGGGCCTGAAGTGGGGTCTGGCCTGGGCCAAAAATCAGGCAGCTGAAATCTTTGGGCTTCAACGGTGTCTTGAGGGAGCATGAGTGGCTGTGTGGTAGGACTATATGACGAATGAAAAAGGAAAGAAAGGCAGAATTTCAGAAAATAGGGATAGTTTGACAAAGTGCAAGAAAGCAAAGCAAGGAGACAGGAGCAAAAGAGGACAGGATCACTTTTTTATTTTCTCATTTGCTTAATAATTTGCTTTAATTTACAAATTAAATGTGCAAAAAAAATGTTAAATACTGCTGGGGTATGTGAGTTCATGGTAAATGATACATGAATTCAGATCGCCATAGTGTTAATTACTTACAAAGATGAACATCACATCATGAATGTTGTGTGAAGTCAACAGAAAAGAAAACAGAAAAGAAAAGCTGAGTAGGTGAATTAGTTAGTGTGTGAGTTTAAGCTAAAATGAAGCCTGGGCTTCTGCCTGGGGGGGTGTGACATGGACCTGGGAGTGACAGGACTGAGCTGTGCTGAAGTTTGTGCGTGTGAGGAAGGGGGCTCAGAATGAGAGGGAGAGGACACACAGAGCTGGGGACTGACATCACAGTCGGAGTCCTCTGAGGATGAGCCAGCCTTCTTCTGGCTAGATGCAAGTCAGGCAGGTCATGAAGAGAATGCACAGAGAAGGGAGACAGGAAAAAAAATAGAGAGAGAAAAACCCAAATGTATTAGCCAGGAGAAAGAATGAAGGTATAAGAATATATTCTGATCACATGCAAAGATTGAAGTAAAAGCCCATAGATATTTATAGCTGAATGAAATTGAAATGTGTAGCTATTTAAAAAAGTCTTTAAAATTTGCAACAATTAAATGTGTCATTTTGTTATATCTAAGTATTTAATGACAGATTTTGTTTTCAGCAGTGCCAGACAGACCTGAAGCCCTGGATCTTTCTGTACCAGGGCCGACGCTGAGAGCCCAGTCTGATTTTCTGCACATGCATGTCTTCCTCTGGTGTCCAAAACTTTGGAAGAAATTTATCATAGTGTGCAGTGGAAATGGACTGGGCTACAGTTAAACCCACTTTACGAGCATAAAGATCATCATGAACAGGATCAGCATAACCAGTTTCTTCATCTTCTTCCTCCGAGTCATCATACATGTAGATGTCAGCAGACGCAGATCTCCTAGCAGCCTTCTGTGGAAGCCTAGACTCACTGCTGCTCAAGAGAGAGCCAAATGGATGAGTACTCATATGTGGCCACTTATCGGCGCACATTAAACCATCCATAAATGCCAAATATTAAACACAAATCCAAACTAAATATAATAAAATGAGGTAGAGACAGATTTCAAACAAAACCAAGACAAAAATGCATAACAGCAAAAAAAAAGTATTGAAGATGTTAGCAATTATTATGTTATACTGAAGCACAACAGTCTCTGCAGAATGTCTGACCTGAGAAAGGTCAAGGTTGGTGTAGGCACATTAGTAACCAGGACCTTTGGCCTGGTGGTTTGGGGCATAGTGGTGGATTCCCTTGAGGTCATGGGTAATGCAAAGTTGGTGGGCGTGACGACACTTGGGGTGTGAAACCGGCGACTGGCCAAATCATCAAGTTGCAAGTCAGGGTCTGGACGCTCAGCCTCTGAATCACTGCTCTCATACCCAAATGGACAGGCAGCTTGTGTAGAACTTTGAGTGCCTAGTTCATTGGTGGAGGACGGGCCTGTTTTTATCCTGTCACCATATGGCCATCACCCAGTATTTGGCACATACATACGATACACGCATACAGGAAGAGTCACACCCATATGTACAACACAATGTGGCATGAAAAGGTGTTCTGAAATTTCCACTTGTCATTACCAAACACATAGCCTCAGCAATCATATAAAATAATCCTATATTTAAATAGCACTTTTCAGTCATCTGTGCTGTCAAAGAAAGTGAAGCTTTAGTCTTTCTTCAAACTGTAACACTTGCAGGATTTAAAGCCTAATGTTATTTAATAAGTCTTGTCTATTGTAAAAGAACATGCCTGCAACCTGAGTCACCAGAATCACCCTGAAGTGTGTTTAAGAAGAAGGACATTACCTAGAGAATGATCCATCCTCCTCCGTAAACATGGGACTGGCCCAGCTGCGTCTGTTGTCCTCATTGTCAGTGCTGTCAGTGCGCTTCCTGCGTAGTGGTGCTGGGACGTAGCCCGACTGCTTGTCTTTGCTTGGCAGGAACTGGTTGAACTGTGTGTTGGTCTTTGGGGCGACCGACACTGAGCGGCGATAGTTTTCTGACATTATGAATTCAACGTAACTGAAACAGCCTAGTAGAGAACAGAGAAATATAGGGGTAAAATGTCTCCATTAAAAATATATAGAAGAACAACAGCAAAAATAAAACGAAGCTGATTTATTAGCTGGTGTGGAGTAGAGGGGAATGTCTCACTGTGGTGAACATAGCAAGTCTGGAGAACTGCCTAATTAACCTCCTAAGGAGAAAATCAATTTCTGATGGACAGAGTGTAATAGGACGACATTTGGAATAACTACCAAGCCCAGCAGGTGTCTGCTGAATATCACACTTATAGGAATGTGGGGGAAAAATGTGAACAACTGCATAACTGTATTCGTGTGTTCAGTTTGTTTAAAAGACAAACCAGCAGGGGGCACTATGCATTTGATTTGCAAGGAGCTAAGGAGCCAAATCACATAAATAAATGAATACAGTATTGAGACAAAACCTTTTTGTTTTCAATCAAATGGCCATTCAGTACTCATGGTCAGCATGTAAATTCCATTTTCAGTCAAACAGCACTTATTTATGCAGGTCATTATTAAAGTTTATTATTTCAACTTGTGCCCATTATGTGATTTTTCTGTTCATTTGGTTCATTACTGTTATTGTTCATAGTTCACACAAAGATCTGCAACAGTAAAACAGAATAAAATCTGTCAACATTTTTTGTAATTCTGAGTTGTAATTCTGAGTTTAACCTGTGTATATAATTACTGCATAGCTATTTGAAAGATACTGCACATTTTCACATGACTGAATGGTCATTTGGCTGAAACCAAATGAGTGGTCTCTGCACAGTACTGAATATATTTCTAGTGCCAAAACTTTAAATATAGATGTCTTATTTATTTTTCATTCATCTAGCACTATTGTAAACACTGTGTCAAGAGTGTATTTCAAATATCAACAATTTTATTTTAGGACAAAAGCACACATGCCGTAGATAAAAGGTAATAAAATGTGGGAGATTGGGGGTCTTACCCTTAACGCCGTTTTTGCGCCTTGATATGTCTTAGAGATATTCTGTGAATCCAGGTGTCAAGTGAGATCAAGCAGTCCAATGAGTCCTTTGCAGCCTGTAATGGGAAAATCTCCTGTCTTGTTAAGTACCAGCCGTCTCCAATGCCACTGTCTCTTACACTGCCCTGTGGAGAAGCACAATCTTCAAGTGCCTGTACAAGAGGGGAAGAGTGTCACCCATGCACACACACACACACACACACATATGCGTGATCCATGCACACACACACAGAGACACACACAGAGACACACACAGACACACACACAAACACACACACACACACACACATACACACAGACACTCCAACTTGACTCAGCTTTTCAGTATTTCTCCAGTTCTCAGAATAAAGACTCAGTCAGACACTGCTTTTAAAAATGCTTGTTTTTTTCTATTTCTCATGAGACAGAACCTGTATACAAAAGACTTTAGCCATGTTTTTATGCTTACACTGGGCTCACTGTGAAAGATATTCTATAAAGAAGATTGCCATTGGCTTTAACCACCACAGATGATACATGTTTTGGCTTGCTATAGCAGAAACTATTCACTGGCGTATGTGTAATACATTTTGGAACTTATCCATATTTGACATTCTTATTTTAAATATTCTATATAAAATAACCATAGTAATGCATATAATTAAGGTTGTAAAGACAGTGATTGCAAAATATCAACGGTAATTAAGTATGTGCTAGTTTAAGAGTTTGAGTTTAGTTGCAATGACTTTTTGAGCAGAAACCAAGATTTAAAGCAATATTTTCTTTAGATTTTCTTCAGATAAGCTGAAAGTGTTATACACATTAAAAGTTCAGTAGGTATTTTCTATCTTACCATTTTAAATGTTTTACTAATACCTCAGAAGCCTTTCTATTTAGATAGGCTCCATTATAAAATGGATCAATTTCTGCCGTTCTTAGCAGATTATCAGAACCTGAAAAAATGCAGTTACAGTGATGGCTCAGCACTGTAACCTAGTAAAAAAAACACTTTTAAATATTTTTAACAGGAAGGAGAATAGTTGGGTATATTACAGACAGTCGCATCAGAAGAATTCAATGTTTCTAAGTTGACCCTGACGCCTGTACATGGCTATGCAACCCTTTATTATATATATTTCTAGGTAACAAGGAGCCCTTACCACTGTTTGGAAACAGTTGAGATAAGGGTTTTACAAATTCAGAAAAATAGCAATTAAATCCACTATCTATACTGTATTAGTAATCACTGTGCAATTAATGTATGACTTAAACATCAGAAACATTAGACATTAACATAATTTATGGGCAGCATTTACACTTACATTTTTTAAGCCTTCTGCTGGTGTTTTGATGCCTGCATGAGATAAGAGCTGTATGTTATTAACTGCTCACAGCGTGGGAAAATGACAATAAAAGAATGCAGAGATTCTCACTGAAAGAGCTGGAAAGTGAGAGCACAATCCAAATGGTGCCAGGCTCTATGCACAACACTGCACAAAAGGATCCATGTCAGTGCAGTAGGGCAGAAAAACACACTCACTCTCACTAGTCTACACATACAGTACAGGCCTTAAACTACTATGACAGCAAAATTGTAACATTAACACAGACAACCTGAACATTCACAAGTGTGGCTAGTTAGGGCCACTCCTAAATAAAATCATAAAAATTCTTCAATGCAGGAGGTTCAAAGGGCAACCATAAACATAAAATAACTGACATTGTACAGTTAGACCCAGGAGACTCAACTGGACTGCAAATTATCTAAAGGTATTTCATGTATGCCCTTCTGAAGTCCTTCAGTTCTGTCACCTCAGTGATGTGTGAATGAACATTAATAAATGCTAATGAGGCAGATTGTAGGATTTTTTAAAATCTATTTTATATACTTATTATACTTATTGGTATACTTTATTTATTTAATATACCAGTAAATGCGTGTAAGTTCTTCCTGATACTGTCCCACTGCGTTTTTAGTGAGGTAAGGAACATATTTCTCAACTTATTACTCAGCTATTCAGCTTAAAGCAAATTGTTCAGTAACTACAGCTAAATGAAAGAATGTAAACACTACAACAGACAAGAATTTTGGTCTTCTCATTCTTCATGTATATGGAGTTTAATAACTTGAAAAAATGGTAGCCATGGTGTGACTAGACTGTGACAGTGTGAAATATACAGCCATCTCCATATAGTACATTCTTTGAGCTGTTAGGAATACAATAGCAGGAGGAGTACATGCCAGGGAACCTTTGAAATAATAACAGTGGTACAGCTGGATGAACCTGCTAGAAAAAATATGAACTTCACATACCGTACCAATGGAAAATCAACTGCATAACAGTGGCATCATTCCAACAGTAAAAGTCATTTTACATTAAATAAAACTCATCAATCCACTATAACAAAGTTAATCTGATATCTATAATCAAAGGTGAGGATAGTGCCCTCTGGTCTGTGGCTTTTAAGCAAAAGGTGAACCAACACAACAAGCGCTTTATAGTGAATTAAACACGGTATTCGGTTATCCTGATCAAACAGATTTATTGCTTCAATAAAGGTTGTTAGAGGGGATGAAATTCCTCCTTCTTTCATATGTTGTAACAAAGTCCATACTGGAAGTTGGACTGGAAATTTCAAGAACCTTTTACTCCAGGACTGATTGCCTAATTTTAACTTAAGTGTTCTACAAACGGTAAAGACTTCCCTGGGGAATGAGTTCAGAATAAAGGACAGCTTTGTGTTCAGAAGCCCAGTGGCCTGACTATGGATTCACATGATCAGCTCAAGTGAAAGAGACATATAAAAATGGAGTTAAATGGAGTGTTGTACTGTGTCCTAGACACGTGCAATTCTCGATTTCATATTTCTCATGGGCTCTGTTTATGGTGAAAAAGAGCTACTTCATAAAACATCTCTATACTGTTGGCCATTTATCAGAAAAAATGATAACAATCAAAAAACGAAACAGAAACTGTTCACAGTAATGCATGCTCTACCACATTATCATGACACTGGTTCTATGGGTTGTGTATGCTGCCTACCAAGACCAAAGTAAATACTTGTAAGGTAAAGAAATGTAATTACTTACCCTAAACATTTTTTTTACAGAACAACTGAAGTATTTTTATCCATTCGGTGATTTGATCCTTTGTCAATAGTATCTGCATTTAAAATAAGAGGTTGTGATGTCTATTTAAACATCTGCGTCACACAGATGACCCCAGGAAGGCAGAAGGGAATGCAGTATCTACCTTGAACGCTTTTAAGAAAACAGCAATCAAGGTAGATACTTCCCTACTCATTGTAGGGAAATTATAACATTATGAAATGCAAGGGAATATTTCAATAAATACTCTTAGTGTTGATACTCTTTACTGTTGATACACAGTAAAACTGTCTCCTGCTTTCATGGTCATAAGTTACTACCTGTATAATTCACCTGGCCCATTAATTCACTAAAAACTCTCAACCCCTCAATAGGCCAACAGAGGTCATGCAGATAGAATCAGTGCTATAGATTACTATGCAATCATAGAGAGAGAGAGTAGATGTCCAAACCACAGAAACCCATGCAAATGCTCTGTATGAGAACAAAAAAAGCAGACACTCTAAGGGTGAGGCAAATCCTTCACTTATGAATGATATGAATGTCTGGTTTTTAAGCTTAAGTATGTCCTTGCTTGGACTCTGGTGATAATGTATGTATAATCTTTGTAATTGCCTGGCAGGCAAATTGTTGTGAGACTAAATAGAAAAAATGCTTTGATAAAATTCAAAAGCTGCCATTTAGAACAATATGTACACATGAATACCATATACATATTTAACCTGCCTACTGAGCTATTAAGACTTCACAGCACTGCTCATTAACACTCAGCCGGTAAATAATTACCTCCTGTTACTAAAACGACACTCAAATTTTTCCACTTAAAATCATTCATTTTGAAATTCATAACATATAGCTCACATCTCGAACAGGTTTAGAAACCCTAACCTGTGAAGACATTAATATATTCCTAAAGGTTGATTCTTTTAAGATTGCTGTTCAAGAGGCACAATAACCCAACCCCCACTGTCCTGGGTATGGCACAGCCTATTCACCAAACTCCTGCCTTTCACAATTATGCAATGCATAACTCCATCAGTTCTCTTGTGATAGTGACGACCATACAAAACTACACACCCAAAGAGCAAACACTGTATTCATCAAGGCATCTGTTCTTCCCTTTTGGCTAAGGTATCAAATTTCAATGGTTTGAATGCCTCTGGAGTGAGAGTGCAGACATAAAAACGATTTGAAAATCAAATGAAGGCAAACCCAGTGCACATTCAAGACATGAAAAACCCTTTAGGAAATACTACAAAACTGGTAAAAGCTTTGCTGAAATTATGATGGATTGCAGTAAACTAATGGTCCATAGAGATAATGGGACTGTTAAGTTGACTGATAGACAGCTGTAGGTGTGTAGTTACATATTTCAACTTGCATACTAGACTCTTTTTGTAATATTTCAATATTGCTCAAGAAAATGTTAAATAATTTTGCAGAAATGTCAGCTGAACAATATCAGATTAACAAAACAGATATATCTTAAAAATCAGTAGGTATTAAAATCCTGAGTAAAATTCAATTCAAGTGAACTTTATCTGTATCTTTTAACAATGGACACTGTCTCAGGTTTACAGAAATATAA